>JAVQJX010197604.1:0-15522 GCA_036025115.1 Ambassis agassizii
CAGCAGCAGCTAAAGAAAACCACAGGGAGTTCATCATTTCCTCTCTTCATCTCTGAACACATGAACAGAGAGAAAACAAGGAAGAGGAAGAGCAGCGTACAGTAGAAGGGCCTCCAGCCTGCCTCAGGGGCAGCACGCCGGATACAGCCCATGATTTGACAAACAACGTTCGTTTTTGCACCACTGATTCAGACAGGGTGTACTTAATTAGCAAAAATGGACACTAATTGAGCCCCAGCTGTATGTGAAGAAGAAAAAAAACAGTGAATCTCTAAGCACACGCAGCAACCCAAGAGCTCCAAGTCTCTCTGATCCTCTTCTCCCCCCTGAGCTCCGTCTGTTCACTCACTGAGCGTGGCGGCTTGTTAGCACACTGGGAGATTTGTAAGGATAATGAAAAGTCGAGAGAGGAAGAGAGACTTCTGGACTTGTTTTTTGCTAAACAACACCTTGTCCTGCAAGTGTAGTAGACGGGAGTAAAAAAAAAAAGAAAAGTTAAATCTGATTGCACATAATACAGAGAGAGAGAGTTTTGCAGCATCATTTGTAAATTTAGTTTGGCGCCTAAGAGTAAGTGTATTTTCAGGATGTCAGCCAGCCTGACTCAACCGCTGCAACTAAATGAACGAACTTAAAAGCTGACTTTACTAAAACATGTAAATGAGCTTTTCACTATGCTAATGAAAATGTAAATTTGTAAAAGAAAAAAATAAGCTATACTACAGCCTGGAGGCAAAGTAGAAACAGCAAAATACAATAAATGTATCTTTATGCATCCACAGGGAGGCCGAGTTTTTACGGTGAACACACACGAGAGCTGTCTTTAATGATATAATCTTACTTTATTGACACACACACACACTGTGTGGGCTCATCACGTCACACACACAGTGATCATTATAATTATAATGATTGTATTTGTCCCACAGTAGCTTCTGCCTGCCATTTAGCAGATCAAATACAAACAAAAACATGCAAATGATGTCCAAACGTTATTAAAAAATGTCTTTAATATTCAGCCTCATTTTGCACACACACACACACACACACACACACACACACACACACACACACACACACACACACACACACACCATCATCATCCTCATCATGCAGTGGCTACAGTACAGTGTAGGTCAAATGACTAATCCGATCAGTCCTCTGAAACTGCGTATTAATTTAGAAAAGATTATAATACAAGACGTGCTCGTGGTTAATAATATATATCAGCTTATTATAAGTGGAGATTCTAATTAGTGATATATCAAAGCAAAATGCCACATCCACTGTTTAAGATGAATTATTTACACAGAGATATTCTGTTTGCTCACAGTTTACAATTACTGTATGAAAAGTAGAAGTGCTGGTCAGAGAGGAGGAGGAGGAGGAGCTGCACCTTCCTCCTCATGCCGCCTGCTGTGCACTTATCTATCACAAAGACACTGGCTGGCTGCTTTTTACTGTTTCAAACTTTGCATATAGTTAAAGAGCTTTTCTTCTGAGGTTTCTCATCTTCGTCGTATCCTGGTCATCAAAGTGCTGGCAGGAATTCAGACTCTGTAATCTGATTTGAAGAGGAGAAGAGAAGAGACCGTCCCTTCTGTTTTTAGCAGGGAAACAATCAGATGGAGAAACAGCAACAGAGCGCGCTCAGGCGACATGATGTCTGTGTGTTGATGTGAGCTGGAGGAGGTAAAATGTTTTTCACTTAAGCGCATGATGATCAGAAATCTGGAGCTCTGTAGTTTGATGTGTGTTCATTATATCAGTCATCTGATGTTTTATTGATCTTTGTAAGTCAAATGAATATCATCACCAAAGAGTAATGTTTTGTCACGCTCCCTCTCACATACCGCCATCTTTTCACACTTTTTTGATTGTTTAGACAATATGAGTGAGTGTTGTACTGTACACGCTCAGACTTAAAGCTGTGAATTGGAGGCATAATCTAAAACTGTCCTTTATTTCCCACTGCATTTTGACAATTTCTATTGGAGTTCAACAATCTTGAACACACTCTGCTTCACTATTCAAATTAAAGGACTAGTCTGTTAGTTCACTGGCGCCTAGTGGTGAAGCTGCACACTACACTTTCCCCCAGAGGATTAATAAAGTATCTACAGTATTTGTAACCTCCTAAATCCCTGTTGGTGAGCAGCAGCACACAGAGGACTTGTTCATGAAGGGCTTATTCTCAGCTGACAATTCATGGTTACAGGAGGAAAATCAAATAACTATAAATTCTTAATTCTCTTTCTGCTAATAGAAACAGAACTCCTAGAGGTCCTCTCAGTGGTTCACCAGAGAGGAACATGTTCTTATTATTAACATATAAGAAACATATCAACCTGTCACAAATGGAAACACTGCATTTTTATTATTATTAGTAATGTATAAATAATCAGTGTATGTTTCATTAAAAGCTCACTGTGCCTCTGACAGTCCGCCGAATGCACATCAATCCAGCACGTTCTGAACGCAGAAGACTGAAAACCAGATTAATGAACTTATTTTTTCAGCCGCGTCTGAATGTGGAGGTTAAGCTTTTATTTGAAGTCTTATGGCAGCAGTTTGGCAGGTCTGAGATGAGCCGAACTTCTGTCTGCATGAAACACCTTTTCTCTTCAGCAGTTTCTGTTTAAGGGCACCAATGAAAACAGCAAAGAACAAAACTCTAATCTAATTCTGGGACTTTTGTTGTTCAGACGTCCCGTGCATGTTACCAGCAGCAGCCACTGTGCGATCAAAACAAGATATGGAAGTTTAGAGAAGTGAAGGGCACGCTTGATTTAATTAGGAGGGAGATGTTTTTTTTTTGGTTTTTTTTGCCTGGTTGCTGACTCATAATCGTCTTGTTTTTCCTCTGCTGTGCCTTCCCATTATTTTCTAACGTACAGTAATGAAAGTCTCTACTGATTGCTACCACACTGGTGAATCCTCTGCTCATTTTAACACATTAACATAGTTTGCAACAACTAGATGAGCTCTTGATGAAAGCGATTTGATTAGAAAATGGTGGATGGTTATGAAATGAAGGCTGAAATACCTCAGTTAATTCAACTTTGAAGAGTTTTCACACGACAGACACTGATTGCACTTCTCCTTTTTTAATTTAAAAAAAAAGGCTATTAACACAGACATCACCACATTTTAGGTTCTTACTTGAAATGCACCTAAAATTAGCATAAAAACAATCTTGTTACAATAAAAACCTCACTTCTGGTCAATATTCATGAATCATTTCTGGTGTAATTTGTACAAAAAACCCACCAGACTTACCCATGGGAATGGTGCAGTGCAGTGCTTGACACAGAGAGTCTGGTCCTCAGGCACCACGGCCACATTCAGTCCCCTGCTGAAAAAACAAAACACTCAATCCAAATGGCGCCTCTGACCTGTGACCTCCCTGTGCAGCAGGGCCAGAGTGAGTTTACAAACAGAGATCATTCCATATTAATACCCCTGAGTGATACCAGTAAGATCAGCCTCAGATAAATCAGCTGACAAAACTTCAGCTTGTTGCTTCCAATTAAAATGAATGTTTCATGGCAGCCAGTTAAGAGTCAATAATTTAGTGTGGAAGTGGAAGAGTCAGAGGAAAAAGGAATTTTTTATTGCTAATGATAAATGCGTCATATGATAAATATCACATGACCATGATTAAAGGCAGGCGATCCTTATTTATATTATTAAACAAATGCGTGAAGATGAATTATGCCCTCACATAAGGTGTAACGTGAGCATGAAGCTGCACGCTTTTGTGTGTCCCTGCAGGTTTATCTTCTAAAAGCTACTGTATAAAAGCACTGCTGAGCTGCTTTTAAAGAGAGGAAATGCTCTCATTCTGTTAGCAATGTTAGCACATGGAACTGAGATGGTGAATGTGATATGTTAGCGTCGTTATGTGAACATGTTGATTTTATCATTATGCTCAAAGCTCACAGCTAATTATCACACCACTGGAACTGCTTGAGCAGCCCCCTCATCAGAAATGTGTGTCTTATGGTCATGAACGTGATAAAACAGCTGAGCACTGTATTTTGTAGCGGTGCGGTACTCGACGAGGAGTAAATGGTGCATTTGATGAGGATTATTTTCAGCAGCAGATTAACATACACTCGGTGCTCTTGTGAGTATTTACAGAAGCATATGTGGGTCTGATTAAAAATAGAACAAACATGTCACCTGCATGTGTAACCACTTAAATCTGAAAAACCTGCAGTTCCTTTGATGACCACTCGAGGCTGTCTGCAAAAAGTGAGTCAGTCCTCTGAGAGCTTCATGTTTACCTAGTATTCACGTTCAAAACTGGCCATCAGGAAACACATAGATGATGATTTTAGTAACAAAAAAGGCTTCCTGAGTTTTTTGAATGAGTAAAACTGCTTGTTGTTTTGCGAGATTTCCTGAAAAAGATGGTAAATACAGTGATCCAAAGATCCACTGTTATAGAATTAGTCTCATGGATCTGTGGAACAAACCATCTCGTAGTGTGTGAGCGTTACCATTTTGTTTTTATTCCTTAGACTATGGCATGTACACACAAAGTTCATTATGGCTACTGGCCAAAACTCTAAATGAAGGATAGAGAGGGTCTGCTGTCATTATTCTGTCTCAGTCAAAGTCACAGTGGCCTGGTGTAAACTATGTGCCTGCAGCAAAATGCTTTCAAGCACAAAAAAAAAAAAAAATACAACGTCTAATCTATCAAAGCATCTGAAACGGCTGTGCGGTCGCAATCAGAAACTTGTCGGACAGGGAGGCCTCTGATAGTGATCCATGTACTCCAGCTAAACAACAGTTGTGTGTCTCAGAGCGGGACACACCGTGGGGGAGAAGCTTTAAGTGGACAAGATCAGAATGAGCTCAGTCGCCGGGTATATTTTAGAGGACATGTTCACAGTTGACTCATCCTCATTCCAACGCATTACAGAGAAAATACCCAGAAAGGGCATTGTCAAACTGCCATGGAGAAAAGGCGTCAGCTGGCCACCTCGGGACAGAGAATATGTGCTGATGGAATCAAATGTGATGGCCACACTCAGAGAGTAAGACATGGTTTCTGTCACAGCTCACATCTGGACAAAACGTTCAGGCTCAGAGGAGAGGGCTATGTAGGAGCTTACTGTGATTTTTAAATCCTTCTATAAAACATTGCTTCCTGTAAAGAATCATGCATGTTTAAAGCCAACATATATACTGTATTTGCTCAATATGTCACTTTCTATGAATCATGTCTGGAAACTAAACATGCAAACAGCAAGGTCAGTATTTACTCTGCCGTTGGTTTTGTAAAGCTCATCTCAGCGCTGGTGTCTCCAATTACGACTCGCTGCTCTTCCTTAATGGCTTCCTCCATATCTGACACTCTTCATTTCACCTAATGAGACTTTTCAAGATGTGAATAAAAGGTATGCATGTGATTTGTACAAGCGCTGAAAATGAGATATGCCTCAGGGCTCACTTCAAACAAGACAAAAATTTGCAGCTCTGTAGCTTTAAACCAGACATCTGTTCTCCTTCCCTCGCTGGGGCCGAAAGGAGGCAGCCTGGGCATCAGTGCCAAGGAGCCTCTTGTCTAAATCTTTGCCAACTTATTTGTCACTGCTGTGGCCTCATTGACCAAAGAACCAGCCAGCCACTCCAGCCTAATGGCACGGTCATCTGTCGCTTCATCTCACAGCTCCCTATGACACAAGGAGAGCGGAGAAAAGAGAAGAAGGGAGGAGGGGAGAGGAGGGTGAAACCAAATCCCTGCCTGGATTCGCACCTTGCTGTTAACACCGTGAAGTCACCTAAAGTTTATTGCTTGTCCATTTGCAAAAAGAAAGGTTTTACTCTCCCAGGAAGCCACAGAAAGCTGCTCAACTGCCTGACCTTCCTGTGTTTTTATGGAGCCATTTAACATGTTTTACTTTCTCTGCTCCGCCAGCTGAGATGCAAGAAGGCGATATGGAGGCTGGAGATCAGCATTAGCTATCTGACCGCAGGAGAGGGTCTGCTATGCTGAAGTCCATATCTGCCTGAAACATCTTAGCCGCATCCATCAGCCCAGTCCGCCCCCTGTGCATGGAAGTCTGTCATAAAGCTTCATTATGTAGTTACCTTGAAATCTATCAGACTGTAATGGAGATATTCAAGTGCACAATAAAGCAGAGGCTGGTAGAGGCAGAGTCTTGACTGGATCAACAATAGACAGGCAGACAGGGTGGAAGCGCTCTGAAAGAAACTGTCATACTGCCACAGCTCCAGTTTATCTTTTAATTAACATCTCATACACCAAGACAAACACACCATCAATAATGCAGCAGCAACATGCTACAATATTAATGTCAGATGAAATGAGGTAATCAGAAGGGGAAACTATTTTAGGCGCATGTGAGCCTTGGTTGGCATTTGGAGAGGAATTATATGGTAAAATACAAAGAACCATGAGAAGAGGGGAGCAGCTGATCCTGTGTGTGCTACGGCCAAACGGGAGGGGACCCAGGGCCAACATTTTGTTTGTCACGACGAACAAATGGTGACAAACGATGGCAAATTGGAGTGAAGGCCCCCTGCTGAGCTATGGTCTGCAGGCCGTGGTCCCAATGGAGCGGAGGTGCTATAGCTTGGGAGTATAAAGACACACACACACACATGTATAAAGTTATCGAAATGTAATAAAGTTCAAGGCGTGCCGTGAATATAAACACACTCACAAACAATAAGACGGCAGAGAAAGGAGCCACTGGAAGACATGGAGACGACACACAAAGGCTCCCTGACTATCTAATCCAATGTTTCACATGAAGGAGCTGAGCCTCTGCTCAGGACTAAAACAGCATTTGGTCTAATCCTATAAATCTATATGATCGAGACAGATGGAAAGTAAGTTCTCTGTCTGTGCCTCTGGGAAAAGAAAAAAAAAAAACCTCTGTACGTCTAACCTCCACCACCCTGATCTCCAGCCTCATCTGCAGGGTGAAGTGGAGCTCTCTGCAGTGAGAGAGAAGTGGTAACCACAACACAGCCATAAATAGATTCCAGGGGCCAGGTCCAGCTGTGTAAAAAAAAAGTGTATTTCATTTAATTGGCTGGATAAGACAAAGATTTTTAATTTCCCCTGAGATCAGGGTTGCCAACTTTTGTTTTTTTTACACAGCAGAGAAGAAGAAGAAAAAGAAGTGCACTCTGAGCAGTGCCAGGAATTTACAATGTTCTCTTTTCCACGGGCGATGCTGTGTTTTTCCTCCTCAGAGAGCCGTGCAGATATCGAATTAATTATGCAGATGTTTAAATATCAACCCCCAATCAAAGACTCTTACTAGTCTGTGAACCTTTGTGTGTCTGTACTCTGTCTCCTCAGACCCATCATGGCATATGCTGTGGCACAGAAGACACACACTTACAGCTTTTTCTTCTCTCCCTCCCTCCCCTTCCCTTCCTCCCTCCTCCACACAGACTGGCCATTGTGTGCGGGCACAGATGAGATTTGCATGCGTGTTAGACTGGATTACACATACAGGCTCTGGGAACCTGGACCCCTGTGGTCTCCCCTCACTGTTCGCGCCTGTGTTCTCCTTTTTCAATCTACCACTTCAAACAAATCTCACAGCTTAATTGGCTCAGGAACATACAGAATCAAAGGTTAAATTCCGAGATTTTTAAGGGCGAGCAGAAGAGAAAAAAAAGAAGAGTTTTTGGAGTTTCTTTGCAGCTGCCTACCAGAGTTTGTCTCAGCCATTCACATGAAGCGTCCCTCTTCGAATTTTACATCCATCAGCGGTCAGATTTCTAACTTGGGAAGATAAGAGTGTGTCGAAAGGGTTAATCCTCCTAGTGATAGGCTTAATCCGTGATCTGAAGATGCTGTGTGTGTGTGTGTGTGTGTGTGTGTGTGAGAGAGAGAGAGAGAGAGAGAGAGAGAGAGAGAGAGGGGTGGAGATGGCAGATAAGAGCAGTCAAATCTCCTTAAAAATAGCTGAGTACTCAGCATCAGCCTTCCAGGAGATGTAACAAACATTTGATGAATTGATTTAAATTTCATATTGCTTCCATGTCGATACTTTCCTTGATCATGTTTGTGTGTTTTTCCGGTCAAGCAAACTTCTCCATCCATCAGTGTATTTATAGAGCATCTGCTGACACCAAAACAGAATTAACATGCTCGCAAAGAGACAACAAAAAAAATCTCATCTCAAAGCATTTGTGTGGCATTACATTTATTCATATGAGCATTAAAGTAAATTGCAAATGCTGTCTTCTTAAAGCAGCTAAGCCCCGCGGAGCCTCTCTGCTCAGCAGGATTATAAATGAGATAGGATTTAATATTGATCCTCGGCTGACCTCCTATGAAGTTCTCATCATTTTGTAATATTCTCCACACATACTGTTAATGAGATCAATGGGCTCCCACAGGTCCCTGCAGAGATAAACCTTGACCTTAACGCTGCCAGACAACAAGGATGACTGGATAAAGAATGAAACATGAGCACTGGTTGGGGTTTTTTTTTTTTCAGTCTATACGAAGGCTTTACCTCCAAGACGTCGAGTTTCACATCGAAACTCTGAAGAGTAACGCCACCTTCAAAGGGCCAGACCGTGAAATACTGAATCATTTTTATCTCACACTGGAACGAAACTGGTTGATGAGCAAATTTTCTGTCAGCTCTGAGACTCTGTGCTGCAGCTGCTCTGTTCACTTTGCAAGCACACACCTAAATGAACTATAATAATTATCTGATCTGATCTGAATATACAGTATTTCCATGGCTACTACAATGAACCCACAATCGACGAGTGTGGCTCTGCCTTAACCTCGGTGTATGTCCCAAAGGCATTCATTTCACTACAGCATTTATGAGTATGGGGGTGGATTGATGGTGTGGGTGGAGGCAACTGATTCAGTGTAAGTGAAGCAATACCATGCAGAATATAAACATGCACAAGAAATGCAGAGGGAGAGGAGGAGGTGGAGGTGAAGGTGGGGGGGGGGGGGGGGGCTTCTACCTGAGAGACTGTAGCCTCATATACATACACCCGAGTGCTGCCGTCATGTGTAATACATCAAATCATTTGCTTGCCCGCCAGTCAGTCCTGTTTTTGAAAGCTGCTTATGAGGAAAACAGACAAGTGAAACTGTGATTGGTATTCATTGATACCAAACCAGCAGCACACACTGGCTGTCCCCTCTCCTCTCTTCTCCCACTCCCCTGTCAGCTCATTAGTCGCCCATCTCGATATTGCTATAAGGTGTAGATTCAAACTCTCATCTAATTATGCCTGCACACACACATCTAGTACAGCAAATTAGATAAAGAAAAACTCCTGCATAATTGGTCGAAACATTTCCACACCCCAATGTGTGTAGGAGGCAATCACTTCCTCTGAATTTCTCCACTACACACACACACACACACACACACACACACACACACACACACACACACACATTATTGGATATGAGCCACACCTTGGCAATGACATCCAGAAGTCAGATTCTTAAGTCAGCAACAATACCGTGTGTGTGTGAGAGTGTAAATCTTTGACCAGGCTGGCAGCAGACCAATTCACATTTAAAAGATATCCTGATGAATAGAAACCAAATTACACCCTGAATATATTCCTGTAAAATTAAACCTCTCAATAAATGATTTGTGAGGACACATCATTTTGCACAAAATATGGCAACAGCAGGAAAAAAAAAACTCTATAGTGAAATGAACATAGGTGCACCCCCCCCCCACGTCCCCCCTCCTCCCTCCTCCTCTCTCCATCAGGTTGTTTCAATGGCCTAAAAATCAGATCAGAAACTGTCCAGTTAAGTTCAGAGAAATATTGTTTTCATGGACATTTTAACAGCTTACAAACACATTATAAGAGACAAAAATGATCCCATTTGGTTCCTGCACACCAATCCCAGCACCACTGTGAGACAGCGACAAAAAGACTTAAACACCATTCATTAAAAATGGAAAAGAAAGAAAATCATAGAATCTAATGCCACAAAATAAATATGTAACATCTTAATGCATCATCAGTATAGTTACCTTGAAGCCATAAATAGGAAATGTGGGGTTAAAACTCTATAAAAAATGTTCTGTGAAGCATTAATTATGCATCTAAAAAGGCTTGTGTAGAAATGTTATAAATGAAACATGCAGGAGGTCAAAAGACTTTGTTGTGCCTTGTGTAACAACAAAGAGAGGGAGCTTGGTGCAATCACAACAATCAAGGAATAGACTTGATATGACAAACTAAATGTCACACGAAGAAGCACTAAACACAGGAACTGCTGCAGACTGAGTGTGTTCCTGCTCTACAGTATGAGGGAGCTTCATTTATAGCCCTTGTCGTACAGCATGCACATGCCTCCACTACACATTCATCTGTAACCAGGGTTTCCACTCTCCAATTACATAATATTATTTTATCTTTGGCTTCATTCTTTCACCTCTCACAAAATCCCATCTCCATAGCGACACTGTCTCCTCCACGGTTCATGGAAATAATTGTTTGCTCCAGCATCAAATGGTTGTTCTGTGTATCTTTAAAATTTCATAACTTGTGAGTCTGTGCCTACCTTTGGTATACTTAACATAAAAGCTCAAGGCCTCTGACTTTTCTATTTATGTCTTAGTGGGGTGGTGTTGAGGGGTGTAGTGGTTGTTGCTGACTCTATAGGCTGTCACAGAGGACTGCACTATAGTCCAGACAGTCCTGTATATGAAAGCAGACGTATGGAAAGGCTGTTTGTGCATTCACAGTGTCCTTGTCCCTGTAAGACTCTCTCTCTCTTGTTGTTGGTCAGTTAGACTTTTATAATATAAAGAGGAAAAACGTGCAACAAATTATAAATTGAAGAACTGCTCGAGCCTGATGGAGCGCTGTAAACAAGGCTGATGCTGAAGTCATACCAAGCAATAATACACATCCAAGTCTTTGTGTATCTATGGGATGCTGTAAAGGAATCATCATGGTGAAAAGGCGAGTGGGTTCAAAGGGAGTAAATTCAGACTTGACCTGATTTTGCGCTCCCTGTTATCTCCCTTAAAATGTCAAGTACCTGAATACACTGATCAGGACATGAAAGTACTTATATATATTATGTCCTTGAGTCCTAGAGATTAGAATTTCCATTTCAGGCAAAAAGCCTTTGGAAAAAGCCAAACATCACATGCTGAGTGTAGGAAACTGGAAAGGTTACTGAGCCTTATCTGCAATTATGCAAAAACACAGAGATTGGCCAAAGCTGCGTTCACTGCTACAAAGGGAATCGAGAATGCCTTGATGTTGCTTACAGCAGCCTCTCCTCACACAGCAGATATGTAGTATGCAGCACATCCTAGAGGAGAATACAGGCAAGAACAGCTGACTGTACACTACTCACACCTTGTCAGGCGTTGAATTATGGATACAAGCAATTAAACTTTAAAATCCCCCCCCCCACCCCCACCCGTCCCCTCATAGTAAGAAGGTAGAGATGGATAATTAACTTTTTAAATTTGGTTTTAATTCGACTGTGGAGGAACAGATTCAGATAACAATAACACAGACGTTTAATTGCATCCAAGGTTTAAATGTCTAGTTTTATTCCAGTGCTACAAAAACATCAACACATCTGTAAGTCTTCACTCTCTTTGACCCTCTTCCTCTATCAGCTACACTGACACGGAGCTGCTAAGATGTTGACAACTCTACTTGTGCACTCATTGTGTCAACTCTTTCATTTTCCCAGATGTTTTTTTTTTTTTGATGTACAGGAAGGAAGAGAAACAAAAAAAATGGTTCATGGGTCACATGGAAAAACCTGCTCTCTTATTGTTTTTCTTTTCTATCAAAACCGGGGAATATAAATAGTTCAGTTTAAAAATAATGACTTTCATCTTCAATTACAACTCTGAATACGCACTGTGAGGGCAATGGTGCCCCCTTGTGTAAAGTATAATTAATAGTCTGATAGTAATGAAAGCTGATAAACAGAGACAGCTTAGATACAGTGTTTTACCTGTGCCTGCCCCTCTGTGACGGGTTCAGGAGATCCGGTGTGTGTTTAAAACATTTTTATTCTGCACTCATTCACTTTCCTCTGCAGTAAACTTGTATTGATTCTCTCAGAAGTGAAGGGCATTCCCTCTGTCCGTCTTTAGCCTCACTCTGCAGGTCTATCCTCCGCTGTCAGAGCTCTGTGCACACTGCACTGCCCTGGGCTCAGTCAGGCGCTCATAGGACAGCACCGTCATAACCTGAAAATGTACAGCGTGAAATGGCTTTAGAGAATAGAGTGCACCGAGTAATAAGCAGAGCTATCAAAGACATGCTGAGTTAAGGATTGTACTGACGAGTGCAGCCTGTAGCTACATACTGTTTTTCTCATTAGGTCAGACACAAAAAAAAGTTTTCCTATGGGTGTGTAAGACCTGATCGCTCACCTTACAGACTGCTATTGTGAACCCCAACCCTTCAGGCTGCCATCTCCCATAGCAGAGCCTACAGAGTCAGTGTTTGATTGTATTTTATGAGCTACTGTAGAAACATGGTGGTGAAAAAAATGATGTCTCATATAAAGGGTTAATTCGAAGTACATTGATTATAACTTTTTATTTTTAAGAATTTAAGTATGTTTCTGATTGTTTTAAAGGCTATATTTTGGTGGCTCAGCTCAGAACTCTTTCAAATATCCACATAGCAAGTGATTTAACTGTAACTCTGTGTGACAGCTCACCTGTCTGTAAAGACTACACAGTATCATTTCCCATCAGATCATGATTAAGCTTGTCTTCATGTTGTGGATAATTACTTAGAATTGGCCTAATTAATCAAGATAAGCTGTCTTTTTTTCTCATGTGTACTCTCTCTCTTTGAGTTGCTCATACAGACCTGGTTGTAACATCACTGTAAAATGCTGTAATGCCATCATAACTGTGACACCACAACATAACGCTCCCATCACACTGACAGCTGTCTCTGACATCATTTGGGGCACACATGGAGGTCTGTAAATTTTATTGTCAGTGCGCACTTACTGTGATCATTATGAGGAGAGCCAACATCATGCCCAGCATTATGTACAAATTATTGGTCAATCCTCCAGCCCACAAAGGCCCCAAGATTGTGGCCAGGCCCCCCACTGAGCGTCTGACACCTTGGCTAAATCCTGTGGGTGAGATTTAAAAAAAAAAAAAAAAATCTTTACACATATTTAAATATGGCATAAAAAGTGCAGTATGTGTCGTCTTTTCTTCTGTGCATCACAAACACTGAGGAGCAATCTGTTGTTTTAATGTGTTGAACAGTGCGAGCAGTGCCAAGGTAAAATGAGCCAACCTTGTGTTTTCTCAGCAGTGACTTTGGAGAAGAGAGACACCTGAGACACAGCCACGAAGGGAAGCCCAAGCAGCTGCAGAAACACTCCGATGATGAAGGCCGACAGCTCCCATCCATAACCACCTGGCAGGGATGGAAAGATGATATCTATTACAACAGCTTGGTCACAGATTACACAGAACGTACTGCTATAACATTTACTGTAATCTAACATCAGCTCTCCCACATGCAGGTAGATTTCTGGTCTCTTTTTTTTTTCACTTCTCATCTGCAGTGATAATGACTCAAAGGGTGTGACAGACTTCAGTTCTGCAGTCCCTCTTCCATTGGTTTTTAAGTTCCCTCCACAAATGGGCTGGCACCACCAGAGATGGCTCTGACTGAAAACAAAGCCACTGCCAAGCTGGCAGCCGCTCCATTTTTGTTCTCTGCTGCTTTGCATCATGCGCATGTTTGTGTGAATTTCTGCCCACTCAAATTGTTGGATGTTCCCACATGAGCTGAAAGTCAATAATCTTATGATGAAAAGGCTGTTTCAGCAATCGAAGATGTTTTTTTTTAGTGGCCCAGGAGAAAATACATGTCTCTCCAGGTGTCTGTCATTCAGGCATGGCGTCTTTGTTTGGTTGTTTTAGCTGTAACTGTAACAAATAGCGAACAAATGTAGCCTACGCTTTAACAAATAGCATTTTTCTCTAATTAGATTACAGTAATCCTTTTATATGTACTCAGCTACTACCCCGCTCCAGCACCTGTCACTTATAATCAGACCGATAAACATGACACGCTGCAACAGACGTGGGCCAACATGAACATACAGGATCCGGTTTGCCTGTATGATCTGCTGCCGGCCTACCAGAGCCTGAATGATATCATTTACAGAGCAGTCTGAGCTCAGCCAGTGTGTAACTCAATATAGCTCCACTGTGCTCCAAACACTGGTCACACAGAGAGCATTTGGTTCTTAAAATTTTGCGCTTGTGTGTGTTGGGTCTGGGTGTGTTTTCACAGGCAGGTTAGCACCTTGGGGGTTGCAGAGGAAGATGAGGCACCAGACACAGGCGGCGCAGCAGATGACCAGACCCACGGCCAGCACGGCACGGTCCGCCACCTTCCTGCTCAGCCAGCGCACAAAGAAGAAGCCCAGGATGACCTCCACCCCACACAGGCTGTACATCAGGCTGTTACCCAACTCGCCAAAGCTGAAGTAGCGCTGCGTCAGAGGAGTCACCATGGTCTGGGGAGGTTTGGAGACATGTTAGTTAGACAAACAGCCACAGGTGGAGGAGGGGATTCTTGTTAGCGAGCACCTTTTAAGTCCTTCAAAGAGTTCAGATCAAAAGAATGACTCTGTTTAAAATGATTACATAAAGCAGGTTTGCACTGTGTGACAGTTCAGCGACCACATTTTAATGAGGCCTCTTCATTTTTCAGACTTGATTATGTGCACTTGTTCCAACAGTTTTACTTCGAGACAGACTTGATTATTTTCTCAAAGTGCAGACTGATTCAGCGTGGATGGAGAACAAACAGTTTGACATTGTGAGAAATGTTCGGAAACTCAGGCTGATGGATCTCAACGGTAGCTGCTCTCACCTCCAGCGCTGTCTGATTGAAGAGAGTGATGAACTGAGCCGTGAGGAGAACAACCACCTCCTCTCTGAGGAACTCTGAAAGACAGGGAGATAGACTGCCAACCAGCAAAACCAAAGAGAAAATCATAAAATAAGTTCAACTGCTACCATTAGACTGAAAGTTTTGATTGCCAAGTTAACTTGAGATGAAGAAGAGAAAAGAAACCTTTGACTGATCATCCAGTCCAAGAAACTGTCCATTTCTTTTGCACAATATAAGCTCTGCTTTATTCATGTCCAAATCATGATAAATATATATTTTAATAAATTCCAAAATTCAGCATTTCCTGGAACAGAACCCCCCCTTATGGACTTGGAGAGGAACAAAAAAAGAGCTGGGCCTGCTGCTAAATTTGGATTTAGATGCCAGATGGCTGGATGGACGGCTTGATATTACAGCATGAGATCCACTATGGTGCAGCTCTCTCTGTGATGTTATTTACATGATTTCGTTTTTGTAAAATAGTGTGTGTGTGTGTGTGTGTGTGTGTGTGTGTGTGTGTGTGTGTGTGTGTGTGTGTGTGTGTGTGTGTGTGTGTGTGTGTGTGTGTGTGTGTGTGTGTGTGTGTGTGTGTGGTTG
>JAVQJX010197619.1:0-12280 GCA_036025115.1 Ambassis agassizii
GGACACCATGTAGAGGTCTACTGCTGCTCCCTAAATCCCTTTCAACACTACCTTCATCCCCCCCTGCACATCTTTATTTCATAGCCTTGCTCTTCTCTTCTGTTTCCTTGCTGTCTTTCTCTGCCACTATCCACGTCTCCATCCTCTAACCCCGTTCCTCCCACCTTCACTCATTGTACATTCCCTCCAGCGGCAAACGGTTTCAGCCGGATGGAGCCGATTCAGCTGATATAACACAAACAACAGCAGATAGATGTGATTTCTTTATTTATTTCATTTTCTCTGTCACGTCTTCGCTGTGGAGGTGAAGGCTGTTAGTGAGCTGTTGGTTGGTTGCGCTCCTTTATCCAAACCTGTGAGCCTCATTATTTGAGCGCCGGCCTATGATTTGTGAGACATCATCATCATACATCACTGTGTTGTCTGGCCTGCTGTTCCGTAAAGCAAGCTGAAAAACTCTTTTTTTGTGTGTGTGTTTCCATGTTGACATCTTTCACCTTGTTCTCCTGCCACAAAGTTAAACATATCATTATACCATTTAATGAGAAGAGCATATTTGACTATCTTACCCACCTGCCGCTGCTGCTGATGCTCCTTTATTTTGGCATATGGTGGTTTGTCTACCTTTATGTAATAGTTTGGGCAATTTATGCAGCTCCAACTTTGGAAGCTGCCACTCTGAATACCAATCTTGTTGCTGTTGCTGCTGCTGCACGCGGTATTTACCCCTCCTGGATTTGTTCCAGACTCAGATATATGGCTCAAGGTTTAAATAGATGTCAGAAAGGTCTGCACAAGCACTTTCTACTGGGAGAATTCAATACGGTGTAACTTTGCTGGTTTTTGAAAGCAAAAATGTGGAACGAATGTGCAAAAATTTCGGTTGAGTTGAGTTTTTATGTGTGATAAGTTTCCCACGAAGGTATGTGAATAATAATAACTTTTACCTGTGTCCATCTCATTGCCTGATGTCACATGACAATTAAATCCTGGATCAGGCAGCAAACTGGTGTGTATGTGTGTGTGTGAGGGATAATAAAGAGGATTTTTTATTTTCAGTTTGCATTTTTGAGTTCCACAAACCTGGGGGTCGGGGCGGAGAAGAGATTCCACGCAGCATTAAGTCCATCTGAATGGATTTCTACTCTTGTCACAGCACACACTGAGCTCCAGTTTTCATAACGGCACTGAATCACCGTTTCCATTCCCCTAATTCTTTCCATCTTTTGTTACAGGCAGCAGACTTGGCAACTATTGTTTGACACATTGCTTGTGCCAAATAAAGCTGTGTATATGTGTGTGTGTGGTAGAGGACTGGCTAATCCATAAGCCATTATAGGAGGCTGTTGCTTTTAATGCCATATCAAGTGGAAGTGTCTTTGCACTGTCTTCTCTGGCAGTAACTGTTTTACCAGCTATTAGCAACAAGAAGGGAGGTTTGACCATCACCAGACTATACATTTTTACTGCCAGTGGATTTGATTGGAAAAAAGTGCAAAACATTATTTTCCCATTAAGAATAGGATTTGTGAGAATAAAAACTGTTTTTAATTCAAGAAGAGCAAAAAAAAAAAAAAGAGTATTTTGAGGATTTTCCAGCAACTGCAGCAATAAGCTTCTTATTAATCCGGAAGATGAATGAATATTTTATATCTGAAGATGGAGCAAGGAGACAATAGGTCATAAAGTCAAACATCGGCGTACCTATATTGAATCTGTTCCATAATTTGAAGATTGGATCTGCAGTCTACAGAGAGTCTTTTTTCCCCCCCCACACACACTGAAGGAAATCACGACTGAAACTTTTTTCACTTCAAAACCATTGAATCCAGCCTTTGAGGCACTTTTACTAGTTTTCATTATGCCTCTGCTGAATTAGTTTTGAAGAAAATCAATTCTGCCTGTGCGTTGGAAGAGGTGCTCTAGTATTAGCATTCATAAGAATATCAGCCAGTCAGTCTGAGTGGGTTAAAAGACGGGGAACAAAAGTTCAGATGGATCCCCCCCCCCCCCGATCCTCAGGGATTTTAATTCTGCCCATTCCTCCTCGCTGAAATCCAGTAAGACCCCTTCCACCACCGCTATCCCTTTATCCCATTAGCAACAAACTCAAGGGACCTCTGGTAAACCATGCAAGGTCACTAAGTCATAGACAAAAGACATCAGTTAAATTGTTCTATTTTTGAAAGGTTTGAAAGGTCCAGTGTGGTATGTCCACTGCTTGAAATAATGCAAATAAAAGTATAGTTGGAGAAAACCAGGTGAAGAGGGCTGACACCTTGGTCATGTGTGGTTTGTTATGGATGACTTTGAGGTTGTTGGTTATTCAGACTGAAGCAGTAATGAACAGAGAGAGCCTACAAAACAAGGCCCTGGAGTGAGTTTTACACTTCGATTTTACCAGCCAATCAAAAAAGTATAACAAGCTTCAAAAGGTGCTGTTTGCAGTCTGATGAGTCACATCTAACTGTTCATAAGAAACATAATATTTCCCAATCCAACTAACCCTAACCCTTTAAATTGAATTAAACAGAATTTGAAGCAGGGCTGATAAGGTACCATAGAATTGAGTGTTTCTAACTTTGGCCAGGATTAGTCATTAGCCCTCTTAACCCTTTGTTGACAGAACATGAGCCTTCTGGTCAGAATCACTTCAGTCAACTCCCCCCCCCCTCCCCGTGTCTCTGTATGTGTCGCTGCCATTGATAAAGAAGCCAGATCTCCCTCTCTCCCCAGATGACTTCCCCATTGCGTCATCTGTCGGCATCAATTAACCTTCAGCCACAAAAAAAAAGAAAGAAACTGAGCTCTGCAGAAGCCCAAAGCTGCAGAGGAGGCTGTAAAAATAAACAGAAAGCAGCTCAAATCAGCTAATATGATGTGGAAAGGTATAACCGTTCTTACTGCTGTCTGTTTTTTATTATGTATTTAATTGATTTCTTTTTATATTTGCTCTTGTTTCATCACTGTTTTCAGTTGTGTATAGTCTCCACCTCTCTCCATCACTTACTACCTGTGTTCCTATGGTAACAGAGACTGTAGTCCCTGGCTCTCCCAAACAGTGTTTATCTATCAGCTCAGTCACTGATATGCTTTCCAATGAAACCCCTGCTGATGTGTCTGGATCAGAAATTTCCACCATTAAATGATAAAGAGTTTCTTAGCCACAGCTATTTGAGTGGAATAAAAACAGGACGCGCAGCCAACCATAGCAACCATATTCTGTTAGAATGAGCATCATATTTACTCATTTAGTCGAATTAATCCAATGGACAACTCGGTTGTTTTATTTTCTGTTTAAACCCACAATCTCGATCACGCACATCATTTTGTAGTCTCTCACAGGAGGACCACCATGTCTCAGGCCAGCCAAATGTACAGCGTGCGTCCATATGGTTGAGCCTGCCACCCCCATTACCTCCTCCCATTTCATCTTCACCCCAGCCTCTGTTCACAGCAGGTGATTAGAAGACGCACACGCAGCATGTTTGTGGGATTGCGCTGTGATTATGAACTACACGTCTGCATGTAAACAGGAATTTGTAGCGCGATTATCTTCATTATAAGCTCTTTTAATCGGTGATGTTTTTGGTGCCTAAACATGGGCAAAGAACAGCAGAAAATGAAAGTAAACAAGCAAAAATATGGATTAAATAATCCCACTATGCAGTCAAAAAATAAATTAATACATGTGTTTTTTCTGAGATGGAGAAAAATTAAAATAACACCCATCCGTAACAGCACGCACAATGAAGCCATCATGCTGTAGCTGCGTCTGAACGGGTGCAGCTGTGACACAGGTGGCATCGGTCCGGCGCACCTGACAAGGAAAACTGAATCACAGTCATATCTCATTTGAGTTTGTGCTGCGCAGCGCTCTGCTCCTGTTTGTCTTAACCTGCCCTCTCGCCTCTATTTCAGCTTTCTCAAACACCGTGTTAGAACAAAGTCTAGATTTTCACAGAGACCAGCAGGGGTTGCTGGGATATTTCTGCCTGGGCGCTTTCAAGGTACCCATCAGACTGTGACCACTGAGGCTCAGGCTTGGGTGTGTGTGTGTGTGTGTGTGTGTGTGTGTGTGTGTGTGGTCCTGAGGATCAGGCTGCCAGCAGTGGAGGAGCAGGCCACCTCCTCTGACCCCCACCCTCAGTGCTCCATCTGGACCGTAGGGGGCTGTCATTTAGGAGTGCAGGGACCAGGCGGAGGAGCAAATTGCTTTTTAATCGATCATATTCCCAGTAAAAGCCACTCCCAGCAGCCACTCGCCTACTTTCCATTCTATTTATGGGAGCTACCCGCCTCTAAATACTGTACGAGTGTGTGTGTGTGTGTGTGTGTGTGTGTGTTGGGGGGGGGGGGGTGAATACTGTTGACTGCTTCAAGTCAGTAAAAATGGTTTTACACTCACTTATCTTAGGTCAAAAATACAACCTCTGTGTGGTTGCTCATTAAAATCTAAGTACTACAGGGGCCTTGTTCTACTCTTATGTAGATGACATGAAGGCTGGTAGCAAGCTCCTTTGTATTTGCAGCAGGCAGTGATTCCAAGGCAAACATGAAATGTGAGCATGATACACTGACAACAACAAAAAGAAATCCTTTCTTTTTCAAAAGACCAACAATGCTGTAACTTGATCCTCCTCCCAGCTTCACTCGCTTGTATCTATTTTTAAGTCTGACGCCCAATGTTGAGTCTAACAGACGCTATCGTGCACGAGCAGCAGATTATGACTCAGCCCAATACTACTGCTGCTGCTGCTGATTGTTGGATCCATTTTCTAAGATGCTGTTGTTTCTAACTAATCTGCCCCTCAAGGCTTCTGAAAAAGAAAGTTTAAGTCTTTATTTGCGTGCTCTGTAGAACAAAAATATATTTTGTTCTCTTCATAAAGCATTAAATCACCCACTTTATAAAAACAAAACGAAAAAACGTTCCAGTTGTTATGGTGGCGCATAAAAGATCTGCATACTGAGCAGTAATAGTGAATAAGGACGCTGCTCGCAAGAACTCCTGTCAGTTTTCCTTTGGTGGCCTCACAGGAAATGTAAATGTCACCACAAATCAAGACAAAGACAAAGTTTTTTTTGTGTTATTTGATGAAAATTAGTTTTGGGGTGTTATTCATCTCTTCAGTGCAATGCAAAAAAAGCAGTGTTTAAATATGAGTTTGCACAAATTGCTTGTTTAAAAGTGAGTTGCTCCTCTTTTAATTAGTTTTTAGGGCCTGAGCACAGAGAATTGAGGCAAAGCCCCACTGAAACCCTTTGGATTATTTTTTTTGAAAATTTTTTTGAAATGCACATGGAAAATGACTTTATATGCTGTTTAGCCTTCAGATATGTTATTTCCAGGGTTTGGAAGTGGAAGTGTGATAACCATTCCAGTGACGTGCGGTGAGGTTCGTGCCTGGTGAGGCCCTGACTTAGTCAGATTTACGGTTGTAAGAACTGAAAAAAAGCATCTAATTTCGCTATTCGTCCAGCAGCATGCAGCTACTTCATATACTACTGCGTACGCCCCCTTGAGGTGAGGCAGAGTACTGTCTGCCTCACCTGCCGACTTTTCTTTGCACTTTAGCGTACGATCAGCAGGAACATTCTCTCACACATACATAAAATACATTTCACACAGACTGTAGAAATTCATTATGTATAACAAATATTTCTGTGAAGGGCATATTGGTGGTATGCTGAGTAACGGAAACACGTCATGCAGCCTAGTTTGTATTGGATCGCGCTGTCAGAAGTGAGGCACAGCTCGCCGCTGCCTCACCCGGGGTTTCTGCCCTGCATTTAATTGAGAAAATGCAAATTTGGTGATTTTTGCTTAATAAATTGTCAGAAATGTGCAGAGTCATACTGCAAATACATCTTTAACACAGAAAATATTAGAATTTATTTTTTGTATTTTTACTTTTTTGTCAAAATGAGAGGTGAGGCACGGCCTCACCTGCCTCCCCTGACCGCACGTCACTGCTCTATCTCCCTCTTTTCTGCCTGTGGGTTTTATTTCCCCTTCTCTTGCTTTAGTCAGTTGACAAATGGAAGCACCTCCCTCACCAATCAGTGATCATGTCTTTGCTCATGCAGCAAATCACATCTAAGCGGAAAATTTCAAACATTTCCTCTCTGCTGTCAGTGGTCTTTTCAGATTGAGCTCTGAGTCCTCCTCCACCCCAGGCAGCACCAGTTGGAAGCCCTAGCCAGATCAAGTCTCCATATTTCCCTTCATCCAGCCTCTGTTCACCAGACCCCTGGGGGTTTCACTTCCATCAGCTTCGCCTCCTTTCCTCCTTCCTCTTAAATGACTTGACTTCAACCTCTAAACACCAAAGCACATTTTGATTTGTCAAACAAATAAACTTTTATGTGATCTTGTCACTTGGTCCCTCCCAATTGATCTGCATGAACCAGGACTGCAGCAACTTCCAAGCTTTTTGTCACACAACACAAGGCAGGGATTGTACAGTGAATTTGGCTCTAAAAGTATTTCTTGATTTCGGAATTTGAGGTATTTTGTGAATGTAATTTTCAGAAAACATTTACTGAGTTGAGCAGTTCAAGAATCTTTACTGTCATTATACAAGGCACAAAGAAGTTTTGTTCAGCAGCTCTTTGCGTGAGGCACACAGTAAGACACATAGTATGAAAAAGGCACACTTGAGATATCTAAATAAATATAAAACCTGAATAAAACGAATAAAAACAACAAAATCAAATCTTTGATGTGCAAATCAAATCTTTAAAGTGACCGGCATGAATATTCTGCTCTGTAAAGGTGTAACTATGATGTCAGCATTTCAGAAAAGTTGTGCCATATCAATACAATAAAAAACAACCAGATTTGTCTGTGTGGACAGGGCCTCAGTCGGTTGGTGTGGGTTGATTTTCATGTACATCTCCAGAGGGAAGAGGCACAAACAGTTTGGGTCGTGGGTGGGGTCTGCAGCTATATGACAGGCCATCCTTTGAACCTGCCTTATTGTATATTGAGTCCAGGGGCCTCATTTATTAACAGGGGACATGCACAGATCTGTGTGTAATTGATTTGTATTATCATACCTGTGCAAAGTCAGGGATTCTACTTGTACTTGCTCCCTCCCATAAAATGTACCTGATTGTTGCAAACATTTGATTATTAGCAGAGACGTTCACAATTCATTTCTTCAAGTCCCAATCAAGTCTCAAATGACCAAAATAAATGTTCTCTGATTAAATTGAAGGCATACTATACAATATCTATCTGCTAACTACAGCAGCCTAATATAAGCCTAATATTAATAGTAATATTGCAGTGAAATAGTATTGCAGTATTCTAACAACAGGGGATCAAAACAGAACTTCAACACAGACGACAGCCATCCAATATGGTCCCTTTGGTCATCTTTGTTGCTTTTTAACTGTTGCTTTAAAAAAATTCCAGCTCCAGACAGACTACAGCACGCTAGCTAACCTAGCCAGGCTGGCTAGTGCGGAAGGTGATAAATGCAATTTCTCCATTGGGCTGCCTAACATCCTCGCTCACCAACAAGGGTCCTCTCATCTTTGATTGGCTGTCTGATTAAAAAATACGATTTATTCTTCTTTTGTGGCAGCAGCAGAATGACTTCACAGCTTCATTGACAGCTAATTCAGCTATAGTACACAATGAAAAGTGGAAAGTGTCCCCTGTAACTTACCCTGCCCAGCTGTCATTTGAATACATAATTTTTCAAATGAATGGTCCACACCCCACCACACTCACCCAAATCAACAATATATGGATCTCCCCACCTACTCAAAAAGGACCAACACATTCTCACTCCTGATGCGTCATAAACTGACGCTTGGTCAGGGCCCTTTTGTGCATTGCACTGACTCCAAGGTGCCCCTCAGTGCCTAACACAGGGGGATCTCAACTTGCTTCCAACTTGCCACACTGAACACATGGAAACATGCAAGCTTGCATGCAAAAGTTGTGAGTGGTTTCATGTGAGAGAGGGAGGGTGTTAGGGTTATTCTACAGTAATAATTTCTCATTGACGCTGTGGTGATCACTCATAGCGTCACATATTGTATAGGAATCAAGTGAGATCCCCCTGCGTCAGAATAAGGCGATGAGAGGCACCTTCGTCACTGGAAAGGGCTGTCAGTGCACAACTTGTAAGGGCCCTGATCAAGTGTCAGTTTATGACGCTTCGGGAGTGAGACTGCATTGCAAGGACATATCCTGGACCTCATCTGCTGTTCAACGTGACTCCTCTAAACTGTACCACATCTGAGCTAAGCCTCTCTGATCATAAGTTAGTTTCCTTTAATATCAACCTGCCACTGCTTTAATATCAACCTGCCACTGCTTAAACAAATCAAACAATCGATCCAGAAACATCAAGACCATTGAACTATCTACTCTCTGCTGTGGTATTGATATTCTCCAAAGCAATGACAATTTAACCATTCCTGATGAACTTGTCTCACACTACAGTAATGGACTGCACTCTTTTGGATTCACTTTCTCTTCTGAAAACACGGACCATTTCCTTCACTTGTTCTGCCCGCGGTAAACTCCTGAACTGTGCCACCTCAAAATTCAAGGCTGTTGCCTGGAATGCCACTATAAAAAAAATCTGGACTCTTTTCACAAAGAGATGTACCACAGCTAAATCATGCACTATAAGGAAGCCCTTTCAACCACCAGATCTACTCATTACACAATATTAATCAATGCAGGAGAAGAAGAGTTCTTTTTGCCACACTTAACAGCATCACACAACCACACATTTGCCACTCTCTGTGCTCCACCGCGCTATGCAATAGCTTTCTAGACTTTTTTAACGACAAAATTGAAAAAAATCCATGGGTAACTGCTCAGTCTGTCTTCCCACATATGCACCCCTTCTCATTCACTGTCTAACTTCAAAATTGCTCACCCGCAATGAATTATTCTTCAGATCTAAGCAGTCTTGTCCACTGGATCCTCTACCCACTTCTCTGGTAAAGGTGTGTCACTTGTCATTGTCCCCCCTCATAACTGACATTATACACTTCGTCCTCTCATCTGGTCTCGTCCTTGCACCCCTTGAAACAACATAACTCCAAGCACCCAAGAAAAATGGTTCAGATCCCCATAATTTAAAGAACTTTCAAGAACAGTTTCAAGTCATTCATTCCATTGATTCCATCCAACCCACAGTACAGAAGTCACTCTTGTAAAATCAGTAATGATCTGCACTTACTGACTTACTAGTTTCATTCATATCTCTCTGGTATGGTCATCTCAAGAATTTTAGCTCATAACCCTGTCCTATCACAACTGGTATTCTGCAGAGCTCTGTCCTGGGCCTCATTGTCATTTACTTACTTCCTCTTGGTCATATCTTTAGTAAACACAACATTCAGTTCCACTGCTTCACAGATGACACCCAGCTCTACTTGTCCACCAAACCCACAACACTTCCACCCTCTTTCAGATTGCCTTGACAGTCCTTGACAGCACTCACTCATATCAGTAATGTTACCCAGTCAGCTTACTTTCACCTTCGCAATATCAACCGTCTCTGTCCATCTCTCACACCATGCTACTACTGCTCTTGTCCACACCCTTGACACACCCATGGGATAACCCATACCCCTGTCGTTCCCATGAGGTGACCCATCCCCTCTATGTTTGCACTGGTTTCATGTTAAATCAGAACAAAAACAGAGTTATGAGCAGGTCATAAAATGAGTGGAAGGAAAAGGAGAGCCACCAGAGCCAAATGCAATATTTGCAAGAGTTTTTACTCAACCCAAGGAGGAAGCACTTCATATTTGAGAGGACACCTGCACCAACTAGTGCAGTTAGCACAAGTAAGGTTGGAGAGTGACAATGGAGCCACTGCAGCAGCTGCAAATGCCTCCACCAGCAGCACTTAATCTGAAACACCAGCAGCAGCAGCACCACCACCACAAGCACTACCCAAACAGCAGTTAGGCCACGGACCCCACAACAAACACTGATGGGCAGTTGTGTTGTTGATGGCCAATTAATTGGTTCTGACTATCAACCATTCTCCATCGTTAAGGACAAAGGTTTCAAAGACTTTTGGCTTAGACCCTTCTTACACTCTGCCTAGCAGGAAAACACTATCTCAACCTCTACTGCCTAAGATGTATGATCAGCGAAGAGCTGAGTTATTTGAAAAAAAGAGAGCTTCTGCTGTATGCCACACAACAGACTGCTGGACATCTGTGACGACCACATGTCTGTGACCTGCCATTATATACAGGAATTTGTAATGAGCTCCCATCTTTTGGACAGTTTTGTCTTGGCAAACACACACACTTCTGCTCACCTGGCAAGTGAGCTGAAGAGAGTTGCAACTGAATGGGGTGTCAGTGATGGCAGCCCTGAAACAGGATGTGGCTACAAGGTGGAATTCAACATACTACATGTAGAAAAGGTTTGCTGATGTTAAGAATTCAGTCATCTCCACCCTGGCACTTAATTAATTCACCACTATCCACACTGTGCACAGAGGAATAGGAATAAGGAAGAGGAATAGGAATAAGTTTCATAATTGGATTGCTGCATGGTCGAGCTCTGGCCTGGGCGGAGGCTGAGGGAGTCCGGAGTGCCTGGTCCACCCGAACCTATGCAGACTTCTTGACCCAGTTCCGGGCTGTCTTTGACCTCCCGGATTTCGCCGGAAACGTTGGTCAACGCCTGCTAGCCATCTCTCAGGGAGCGCGGATGGTGGCGGACTACGCAGTTGAGTTCCGCATTCTGGCCGCTGAGACCGGCTGGGACGAATTCGCCCTCCAGCAGATCTTCATCTGTGGTCTCTCGGACCGGATTAAGGACGAGCTGGCGGCCCGGGAGGAACCGTCATCTTTAAGTGACCTCATCAACTACACCATCCGTCTGGATAACCGGCTCCGAGAGAGGAAACGGACATCTGCACCAGCTCCCACTCGTCTTCCACCGGCTCCCACTCGTATTCCACCGGCTCTTCCTCCTGCCCTTCGTTCTCCCCGACCCGCTTCGCCCGGCCCGAATCCAGGTTCTTCTCCCGACAAAGGAGAGCCCATGCAGCTGGGCTGGTCCCATCTCACCCCGGAGGAGAAGAGTTGCCGCATCAGAGAGGGTCGGTGCATCTACTGTGGGGTTAGTGGCCACCTTCTTGTAGCTTGCCCGGTTAGGCCAAAAGACATGGCTCCCCTCTAGTGTCGAGGTTAGTGGTGAGCAGTTCCCAGGTAAAGGCAAAACCTCGTTTTTCACTCCCGCTCACTATTGTTTGTAATCATGTCTCTGTATCTTTATCTGCCCTAGTAGACTCCGGTGCAGATGATAATTTCATGGAGGCGGCTTGGAGCAAACGGCACAACATCCCACTTGAACCCCTTGAGAAGCCCCTGGAGGCCACTGCACTGGACGGTCACCTTCTTGCTCGAGTCACTCACCGCACTTGCCCCCTTGAGGTTCTAGTTTCGGGTAATCATGTTTGTATTTCTTTTGCCCTTTTGGCTCCCACCTGCTGTGGCCAATAAACCTTCGGAACTCTGTCTCTCTGCATAAAGAGTCCTTCTTCTCACGCGCACCGCGCCTCTTAACACTTTGTTTTTATAACAGATGTCAGTGGGCAACTCATTCAAGAATACACTGCTAAGTTATTTGTCTGGTGCATTTTCATATTTGAACAATTGATTGGATATGTTTATGTGGCTTTGCATTTTAACCTTCATTTATAGCATCCATGGGTCTAAGCTCTGGCAGCCCTTTGCAGGGTGCAGTAGAGGAAGAGTGTAGGACCTTGACCTTTGAGGTCACATTCCAAGAGCCAATTGAAAAGCCTGACATCTGTTGCCTGGCTCTCCTGATCAGGGATACCAAAAGAACAGCGAGCTGGTCTGTAGTGAACACCATCCCTCACCCCCACCTCTGTACCCAAGCAGTAACAACACAGGTCTGTGATTTGTGATAAGAGGCAAAAACCTGACACCTCCCACCTCCATTCCATTTGTTTTACAGCTCCTGGCTCAGACTTTGCTGCAGATGGTGTATACCATCTGCAGCAAAGTGTGTTTAACAAAAATTGTAGCTATGTTTTTTTCTGAATGAATGGTTTTGAAATGTTAAAGATAGAAATCAGAAGCTTTACCTAAACCTAACCAAGTAGTTTGAGACAGCCATTTTTTAATTCATTTCATTTTTAGAGGCTTTTACAACACAAAGTGACAAAAGTGTTTTCCAATAGATTTAAAATAAAACACTTAACAGAAAATAAATACAGTATAAGTATAATTGAACTGGTCATTTCAT
>JAVQJX010197655.1:0-14238 GCA_036025115.1 Ambassis agassizii
ACACACACACACACACACACACACACACACACACACACACACACACACACACACACACACACACACACACACACACACACACACACACCTTCTACCATCACCATCTACAAAAAATTATACCAGGAATTTGCTATATACAGTATACAATATAAAGTGTGAGTAGCCAGTGCAATAATCAGCAGTGTGGTGTGCATTAATTGTCAGTATTGTTCTAAATTGTACTTCCACTTTTATTTTGAAATGGCTGTTGCTGTGTCTCATTGTCTGCTCCGCCCTCATTGTTTCCACCTGTGTCTCCTCGCCTTATCGTATCTCCTCCCTACCTGTGAGTTTCTTCTCTCACACTCAGAGGTTAGGTCAGATAGCTCCTATCATGTCTTACCCGGGCTCCTGGTAATCCTGGAGGGCCGTCAGGTCCCCTCTCTCCTCGTTCACCCTAAAACAGAAGAGAGATGAAGTCACGATAATACAGACACAACAGAAGGAAGTGCACATTTTTGTATATTGTCTTGGTTTTTGGTTTGTATGTTTACATAGATAACAACATCCAACCATCTGTCAGAAATCAGAACTCTGTCTGTTCATTTGTTCAGTAATAAATCATCTGAATGTGTCATATTTGTCCTGTGGAAGAACAATCATCGGTCATTCATCATCACTTACTGGTCCTCCTCTGGGTCCAACAGGTCCCACCTCTCCTTGCTCACCACGCTCGCCCTATAAGCAAGAGGACATCGGATCACGTACTTGTACCTCTGCTCAATGTTCTCATTCATTAAATCATTTTTACTGTGATATAATGGATGAGCTTCACCTGGCTCTAAACTTACTTGTTTCCCTGGAGACCCCATCAGCCCCACAACTCCTGGATCACCTGTGTGACCCTGACAGACAACAGAACAATCATGGCTTAACAACATAAACAAGGCTTACAGTGGATGAAATAGATGTTCCTGTTCTGATCATACCTTTGGACCACTGTGTCCTTTTTGTCCATAAGCACCTGGTAAACCCTGCAAGAAGAAAATGATTCACAACTTCCACATCTGAGAAAGGAGAGGAAACTGCTACACTGTTAAGATGGATCAGAGGTCGCTTACAGGGAGTCCTTGTGGGCCTGCATCACCTGGAGCCCCATTTTTTCCTGGAATTCCCTAAAAAGAAAAACACAACAAAGTCAGAGAGTCTACAGATTCAGACTACAAGCTTAGCATTGTTCCCTATTTTCATGCACCAGTAAAACATTAAAGAACAGGCTGTGGTTACCTTGGACCCTGGGAGCCCAGGTATTCCCTCACGACCATCAGGACCAGGAAGGCCCTGTTGACAGAAGAGGAGGACAATGAGATGCACATTATAATGTTTACAACATTCATTACTAGATACTTAGATTACTGAAAGAAAATGCAACACCAGATAAGAGAGGGAATGGGGGGAGGAAACATTGACTGACTGAGATGAAGCAGCACTCACAGGCTCTCCTTTAGGCCCGGGCACTCCTCTGATGCCTTGTGGACCTGGTTCTCCCTATAGAATAATGAAAATAAAAGACATGTGGCATGACTAAAAGCTTAGATTCATTTCCTTTAAATTTGACCGACATTCAATATTCATTTGTACTAATCATCAAATACATGTTTGCAGCACATTTCTGTCCTTTTGGTCTCTGTGTGATCTTACCTGAACTCCCTTTGGCCCGCTCTCACCTATGGCCCCTCTTTGCCCAGAATCACCCTAAAAATATAATATATATATTTTTTTTTAAGTGACATTTTGTCTGAATACCACAGAAGTCATAATGATGTTTCCACTCACTGGGGCTCCCTGGATTCCACGAGGGCCCACATCACCAGGCTTCCCACGAGGTCCCTGTTTGGGAAACAAACAAAAAAATATTCAAAAGCTCAACAAGTTTTTAAAAATATAAATGAATAAATATAACCATAAAGTATAAATCATTCTTATTCCAGTTCAGACAGTGTTTTGAGCACAAACTGAAGCTTTTAATTTGAAATCTTTGTTAAAGGCCTGATCTTCATGTCATCACCTCCCCTTCATCTGTATCACCATTGTATAAAAGATGTGCTTTTATTTCTTCTTTAAAAATTGGCAATTGCCTGTGGGTATGCATATGTTTGCTATGTCATCATTCACCATCATTTATCATTCAACGAGATCTCTAGCATAAAGAACAACAGTGTACAGTGTAGCCATTGTTCTATGGTAATACTGTGACAAAGGTCAGACTGGGTTCAGCCTCTGGAACAACTTAGTCATTAAAAGTTAAATAGTGCAATATAAGCACATTGCTAATGGAGTGGTTAGAACTCCAACTCTTTAACCCCATCCTGCAGCATGTGACCTCTTACCCTGTCACCTTTGGAGCCCATTATTCCAGGGAGGCCTCTTGATCCACCTTGGCCCTAAAATTACTCAGCAGATAGAGGAGCGTTAATATAATTGACTGCATAGTGACATTTATTTCCATTTGTTGTTTGTAAGAGACTGATGAAATATTTTACTGGTAGTCCTTGAGCTCCAACTTCACCAGGTGGTCCTTGTTCACCCTCCTCACCCTGAAAAAGACCCAGTCCAGTTATGTCAACATGTGATATGGAGCTATATGTTGTTAATCTGTTCAAAAATAGCCTGAGGTTACCTTGTGTCCTTGTCTTCCAGGTTCACCAGATTCACCCTTAACCCCTTTATGGCCCTACAGGGAAAGTACAAATGTTATAATAACATTAAAAAGGACAACAGGTAAATATAAGGACCAGTGATGGGTAGCTTACTTTCATGCCCGGGAGACCAGTGTGTCCAGTCAAACTTGCAGGACAGGCATTGGGACACTGGAAAAGACAACAGCCTATTTGAGGTCATGGAAAAGCCCCACCACCAGGGGGCTCCACTGACACTGACCCCTGACTGATAACATTCCTAAAAAGCTAGCAGTGAAATGTCAGAAGCAGCCATGAGAATCAGCTGAGCTTCATTTTCTTCCTGTCTTTGTCAGTTGTGAACCTAATTAGCCTCAAACAAGCATGTTATAAATATGAGCAACTGTACAAATCTACAATATATGAATACAAAGGTGTTTAAGGTGCAGAAGTCAGAACATTAAACAACAGTAGATGGAGGTAGGTGTCAGGTGGGTTTGTCTGATAAATAAACTCCACCTCAGTTTTAAATGGATGGCATAAATAGTCTACTTACCAGGTCCTCGCCTTGATAAACAGCTGGGGGTCCCTGCAAAACAGACAAATCCTCTTCACTTCAGGCTTATCCACTTGTCATCCTGCCTCAACCTGACGCATTTTTCATCTAGCTTTAATGACCATGATTGAATAATCTGTAACAACATTACAGAGCTGTCATATTTACCCGAGGACCAGCAGGGCCAGGAGCACCAACTTGACCTCTTCTGCCCCTCGCTCCCTGTGCCACACAGAAGACTTCAGGTCAGATATTGGCTAAATATTCTTCAATATCTGACTATGATTCATATGATACTTACAGGAGGACCGACTTTTCCCAGTTCACCTGGTAGTCCATCTGTACCAGGAATACCCTGTTAGAAATAATAAAACATATCTTACGTAAACCTAGCATGTATGTATGTTACATGCATTCCCTTATGTGCAAATTATAAATTGAAAGACATAAAGTCTGCTGTCCTCCAGGGTACACGCTTCTCGACGGAGGCGGGGCTAGTACACTCTGACATCATCAGCAGGTCATGGACCAAAAGGCCAGCAGAGGTCAGTATTTTAAAAGGGAGCTGCAGTAATTGTCTGATTTAAGGACACTGACACTTTTCTACCTACTGGATGGCTCCATCTGTAGCTGTCAAATCAATGTTAACTGACAGCAATCTATAACATAAAGCATGTGATATTATAGGTACTCACATCAAGCCCATCAAGTCCTACACCCTGTGAGACAGAATGACAGGAGACCAGGTGAGATCATCACAGAAACTCTGTGACACTGAGGCTGATAAAGCAGCCATTTGTGACAGCACAGCAGCACATTATATAGTGTATAGTTAAAACATTATACTCTTAATTTTATATAAAGACAAAGCATAACCTGTTATTGGTGTGTTATTGTGTAAAGCAAGAGTCTGCACTTACAGGCTCTCCTGTAGGCCCACGAGGTCCAGGTTCTCCCTGCAACAGAAATATTGGACATCAGGAACAAAAGGCACCAGTGTATCTAATAAATAAATCGAATATCATAAAAAAAAGAAACACTTTGGTCAAGCTGTAGGTGATGATGTGCAATCAGAGCAAGATAATCAGTTCTAGAATTGAAATCAGTAAAAAAGATGAACTTACTTTGGACCCTTTTGAGCCCACAGGGCCTACATCACCAGGAGGTCCAACAGGCCCCTGCAGAGACAACACTGAAGTCATCAAACAGCATCTCACTATAAGAAGGACTAAACACATTGTGGCTTTCTGTTTTGTAACTTTCTGCATTTGAAAAATTGATTCTTGCTGAATAAACGCTGAAAACTCTGCAGCAAGATTGTTGCTAGAAATGTATGTATAGTGTTTATACAGTCTGTCTTTTTATGGCTTTGTTTTGGCACTGCAGGTAATTTAACCATTTGTCTTTATTTCAAGTAAGAGCAGGGGGTTTCTTTGTGTTTGCCAGTAAGAGTATCCTGGATGAGTTGTTGATTGAGGAAAGATTGTTCCTCTGTGTCCGATCAGACTCTGCTGTGATGTCAGATGGAGGTGTGATGTAGTGTTCACTTTGTAACTCCTCCTCTCACTGTTTCCTCCATTATTAACACTAAAATTACATTTACAAAGCCTGGTTAGGAGAGGGAATGAACAGCAGACATTAGTTTATCATAAAAGCTGATTACTGCTCTTTGATGTCATAAAGAACTCATTGTGCACAAATTTAGTGCCGTTTGTAGGTTTTCGCTCCACAAGCTGCCCGTCTGTTCTCCACCATCACCGCAGCATGCAGCAAAAACACTGTGCCTATTCTGCAGCGCCTTTCCCAGCGTACACTTCTCTCCTGTCAGCCATGCTGGGCAGCTGCGCCTGCTTCAGTCGCACACAAAAAGACCCCTGTTTCTGGAAGCTATTTGAGACTCTCCCCTAAATAGATTGATTTATTCAAGGGACGTTTTCTTTTCTCAACATTTTTGCCTGCTGGAGGCCAAGACAAACTGCTCACACAGCAGTAAGTCCTCCAGCTCAGATCTTACAGAGCTCCATTACATCCTCTTACAGGAGAGGTAAAGACACAACTACTGGATCAAGGAAGGTGGACGATTCAAATCCCAACACAGACTATTGTTTCTTTAAACACTCTTTGGAAGAGTGCGCCCTGCTGTAAAATGAGCGGTGTGGTGCCACTAGCCACGGTCATACCTGAAGTTACTGCTGACTGTGTTTTACTCACATCGGCCCCTGGGAGGCCTGAAGCTCCAGGAGCTCCATCTTTGCCATTATCTCCATCAGGACCCTGAAAGCAGAGGAGTGAATATTTTAGTTATTGAACCCCACAGTTAGTGATCATTAAAGGTGTCTGCATGTGGAAATGGAAAACTGACTCACAGGTCCGCCATCCACCGTGGAGTCTTCTCCTCTGTCACCCTGAACACAAAAGAAGCACATGAAAACCAAACCTCCCTCTGCTCTCCACGTATATGAGAGAAAATATATGTTAAGTCCTGTCATTTCCTGTCATCTCTCTAGTGACAGTAACATTCACTTCAGGTCAACATTACCACATATGAATGGAAGGAGAGCCGCTTACTATGTCAAGTTAATGAATGTGAAAAACACAGCAGGGTTAAGTTTAAAGCAGGCATCTGGTTTCTCTGAGCTGATTAACCCAGAAATAAGCTGGACCACAGCTACAGCATGAGCCATTACCAGCGATTAAAGACAAGAAACCAAAAACGGACTCACATCAATGCCGTCCACTCCTGCCACACCGGCTACCCCGGACGGTCCTGGAGGGCCTCTGGGACCAACGGGGCCCCTCTGTAAAATAAACACAAAAATCAGTTTTCACTTTTTTTTCTACTGAAATCCATCTCTAACCACCATCTAGTGCTGCTGCTGCTGCTGGTGTGAAGGGCAGCTCACACAGAGTCTCATTGTGTGGGTGATGTGAGGGGAAAGGTCATGAAACCAAACCTGGTCTCCCATTATACTCCCATTATACCACCTCAGTAAGTGCATGTGTTCAGATTACCGCTGCTGTCTGGACCTTATCGGTGCCAGGTGTGGGTAGTGGGATCAAACTAGTCAGGATAAATCTCATGAAGAGTTTACATTTTGTTAAAATGAAATCTTGCTGAAAACATTCATCTGTGTATTTTGGTGGAGAAAAATGAAGGATGTTAAAAATAACAATTCTTAGTGAAGTTTCTTACATCCCCAAAAAATAAAGGATTTAAACTGCTTGAAGTCCCATAAATGTTAAACAGATATAATACGTGACTGAATGAAAGGGTTGTAACAGCATACACGCCAGCTTTATAGACATAACAGAGAAAATATGGATATAAGAACAGTAATCTACAGTGGATCTGCTGATTACTAAACACATCAAAGCTGATATTGAATATCAGAGCAATACTGAAAGTAATTTAACACACATTAAATAAAGTACAATATGTTATACCTTTACCAGAGACCCCACAGACAGAATACTCACCTGAGCCGAGCAAATCAGCACAATCTGCAGCAAAAGCACCAGCAAAGACTCCCGATAAATCCTAGAGACAGCCATGGTCCTCCTCGAGCTGAGGAAGACGCTTTTTTCCCAGACTAGATGGGGGCACTCGGACGGTCCACCTGTCAGCGTCCCCCCTGACTGAAACCCCACCGCCTGCTGGAAGGGGAGGATGTTTGAAAGTCCTGATTATTCCTGAGAAGCTGAGGCTCTCTGAAGGAGGAGGGTTCTCTGCTCACACAGGGTGGGGTGTGCTGTGAGCTGTGGAAGAAAAGTACTGACAACTTTTAGCATGAAATATTGTCTGTCATCCTGTTTTGGATTCAATCAAACTCTTTGCTTTTACTTTTTTTTAAGTTACATTAAATGCTGTCTTTAAAGTCTTTTGTTTTTCAGCTGTATTTGTTGGCTCTGCGCTGTTGGGTCTGATGCTGTCAAGATGAGAAAGGTGACCATCTCTATTACAACAATTAAGATCATGATGACACACAAAACACCTACAAAGACACAAGTGGTCTGGCAGCCAACCATCCCCAGCAAGGTGACATGACTAAAATTAAAGTATAACCATATGAAATCTAATTTATTAAACTTACAGACATAGATTTTGTATACTGCTGTATAAAAGCAGTTGTTGCATACACTGTCAAACATTAGCCTAGGCTTAACCACATATCTTTCTGACTGTACTTACGCGTAAATAATGTTTTTTTTCAGTGTTTTCATCATCATTTATGAACACGTGGTTTGAAACTGCCATAAAACCGTCCTGCTAGCTGTGCAGCAATGTGTTGTATTAATGACTCCTGTACTGCTGCTCGATAGGTGGCAGTACTGCGTCACAAACCGAAAAAGACACAGCGAAGAAGAAACACACCGGATGTTTATCGTGTAAGTGGAAGTAGGCGTCATTTTCAAAGCTTGTTAACGGCTGTTGTCTTGGTGCTGTTTGTCTGAGCCTGTTAACAATAAAACATAAACTCTACAAAAGTAGGTTCAATTTCAACGCACGATGGATTCATTATAACCACGAAGCGGCCTGTTTGCAGGTAAGAACGGACCCGTTGTTTACAAAGCTAGGTGTTTGGCTGCTAGTTTCCTAGTTCGCTTCACACACTTCCGTTCTTCCCTTTAAAAACGCCAGTTTAAAGTTAACGACATTTTAACAAATTCATGCTAAAAAGTAGAAACATATTATGTGTAAAATCATTTGACGTGCAATATAAAAGTATGGTGTATTGCTAAAGAGTTTACTCGACATATTTAAATGAACACTGGCAAGATTTGTTTAAGGGACCCAGATTTTTATTAATGTTTGTTTTATGTGATACTGTGTTTTTTCAACCAGGTTTTTTTTACTACCTCACTGACTAAAATCTGCAAATAATATGGACAGCCTGGATTTCTCAGAGGAGGAAATTGAAGAACAATTGGCCATCCTCGGCTACAAGAACATCCCAAAACACAGACTGCTTGAATTTAAACAAGGTTAGACTTAAGACCACTTTAAGTGCTGCCTTTTTTCTGCCCTTCTCTTGTCATGTTTTCTGCTCACTAAAACAATGTCAAATGTTTAATTTCCAAAATACTGTTTTCACTATTGCGTATTGTGTCTCGTCAGATCTAGATAAACTCATTCAATGTGGAGAGTGGAGAAACTTGGCTTCACCAGCACAGTTAAACTCCAAATCTCAGGCGGCCACGTCTCGTCCAAGTCCTCCTGCCTTTACCAAAGAAAAGGGTCAGATGAACTATTCCTTTTGTGTTGCTTTTTGTTCTTTTAACCCTTTCAAAATTTTGTCTGAACAAGTCCATCAGCTGCTTGTTTCTGTGGTTTTCTCCGCAGTTGGTCAGTGCCACTTTGATGGTTCCAATGAGCAATTTTTCCTACATGCAGAGTCTGCAGACAAAGGAGACCATGACAGACGGGTGAGTGTTAACCACACAGTAAATCATATTTTCTTAGTATTTATGCTGATAGCGGGCCATATTGTAGTTAAAATGACACACTGAACACATAGCAGGTTAAGTATTGGCCCTAAAAATAAGGCTGAAACCATCTTATTTAAAATCACCATATTTCCATGGGAGCTGAAGAGTCATTTAAATTTTTTGGAACAAGACCAAACCATAGTAGTGCGGGAATGTAAAAGCTGTTTTTTGAAGGGGATACAATATTTACTTAATACAGCATGAGATGTGTAGTGATGTTGAGATTGGTCAAACAAATGACTGATAAATCACAATGACAATGTGCTCTCCAACCATCAGAACAGAGACTATGGACACCAAAAGAGGCACTGTGATTCGTATGCCCAGCACACTTTGGCTCCAAAGCTCCAGCTCCCTCCAGGTGGTCCGACCACTCTGCATGTCGAGCCAGATCTTGAGAACACTCTGCAGTCACTGGTGTCTGACAGCTACACATCTTCACCTGACAGCCACGGGAGGCGCTTGATCAAGAGAAAAGTGCTGAGGTACTTTTATGTTCACAGAAACCAAGCATTAGACCAGTTTTGAATGTGATAATTGGTTATTAACAAAGTAGAGGATGTGTGATCAACTGCAAACCATGTGAAATTGTTAAAAATCTGTTAATTTTCTTTCAGGAAACATAAAGGGCAGTCATTTGTCTGTGATGAATCAGTCTACAGTGAAGACACAGGTAACAGACTTTTCTGTATTGTAGCAAGGTCTTTCATAAAAAAAAAACAATATGACAAAAAGGACAAAATTTGCAACTCTATAGTATAAAAAAGTGGGTAAAAAGCAGAGGTGTAATACCTATGGTCACCAGCAGTGGGGCTGTTTTCACAATTACCAGAAGCTTTTGAGGCTCCTGGATATCAGCTAATCCTCTTAGCTCCTTCCTTAAGCCCTCTGCCTCTACCGATCACACACTCTACACACCTCAGCAGGAGTGCACGTCGCAGCCATGTACAAAATGTATGACACTCAGTGGGACAAAGACAGCGACAATGACAAAAATTCACTCAGCTCCTCTTTTTGGTCTGATGGAGAGGAGCAAGATGAAGAAGAGATACAGATTCAGAGAGGATCCGACTCCAGACCTGTCACCAATGCAGAGGACTCACCTAAAGAAGCTTCAGAAGAGAAGCCTGAGCTGAACAGCCAGAAGAATGTCACTACAGAGAGTTTGGATGAGGGAAGTGAAGAGGAGGAAGAAGTAAAGGGTGAAGGCCTGATTAATTCCAAACCTGTCAGCAATGCAGAGGATTCACCTAAGGTGACCTCTGAGGAGGAAACGTCTGGGCAGGACAAGCAGGAGAACGGCACAGCAGAGAGTTTGGAAGAGGGAAGTGATGAGGATGACGTGGATGATGATGAGCAGGAAGAAGAGGAAGACTTTGAGGAGGAGGAGGAAGAGGACGTTGAGGAAGATGGAGAGGATGAGGAGGAGGAAGAGGAGGGTTTGGATGAAGAGGAGGAGGAGGAAGAAGACGGGGATGATGAGGATGAAGAAGAAGAAGAGGAGGAGGAGGAGGTCCAGACTAAACCTGTCAACAATGGTGGAGACTCACTTACGGATGCTCCTGATGAGGACATGGCAGAGCTTAAGAAGCAGGGAGGTATCACAGGAGAGAGTCTGAAAGATGAAAGTGATGAGGAAGAGGAAGAAGGTTGTAGCAGCAGTTCAGAGAGTCCAGCACCAAGTCTGATGACCTCTGGCTACGGCACCTACAGACCAGAGGAGGGAGGAGACTACAGAGATGATCACACCATAACGGAGTTTGACCAGGACAGTCGGGGTGATCTGTCTGAGATGAGAGACGACGAAGAGGACGGTCGGTCACTCTGCAGCTTTGTTGACTTTGATATTGAGACTTCACATGAGCCAGACTTTAGTGAGACTGCAGCATGTGTGTTAGAGGACCACAAAATGATAGCTTCTCCTGCATGTTGTCAGAGTCCATGTGACGAGAGCTCCATAGCAAACGTAGAGGAGGAGAAACTTGAGGAAGATCTGACCAAAGCATCATCAGACGGACAACAACCTCCCGCTGAAGAAAAACTGCTGTTGAACAAGGACTCTGAGAAGACGAGTGACATCCGTGAGGATGAAAAGCCTGAAGAGGAGCAGGGCTTTCACGAGATAAAGAATGTGGAGAAAGAAGTGGAGGAGTCTGAAGATCCAGATGAATCTTCAAGTAATAAAGACATAAAGTTTATCGACTCCAAAGTGGATTTCAGCTGGATGACATATGACAAGATGTGTGTAGAGTGGGAAGGAAACCTCAGACAGAAGAAGGGTAAACGCTTTCCAGTGCTACCTGTGTATTGTAACATACAGCTAATTGCCAGTAAAGACAGTCCTGCCCACAATATCAACCTAAGATGTTTAGGAGGTTGTTTGATGTGCCATTGCAGATACAGCGAGCTGTTTGGAAGAGCGACTGGCTGAGCTTCATTTATCCACATCAGCTCCACAGGACTCTGAGGTGGAGGATGAGGATGTAACGGATCACAGCGATGCACAGAGCTCAGAGACTGACGGCATCTCTTTGAGCGCCTTTGAGTCCTACATTAGAGGAATGGTAAGTCCTTTACAGTGTTCACGTTTTTATTATTAATGTAAAGATGAAAAAGTGTGCCGTTTGTATGACGCAGGTTAGATGTTTTAGGAATTTGTACACGTTTGTGGCAGAATGTTGAAAATGAGGAGCTTACACTAAAAATAACTGTACTGTCTTTTTCTTTTGGACAGACTCGAACTCAGAGTGATGGGGATCTGAGGCCCAGACCCAAATCCTGTAAGTCAACAGACACCTAGTGTGCCAGTGCTTGTGATTGTTTTCATTCCAATATTGTTGATAGATTATAAAGTGTATTCATGTTTCAGTCATCCGACCAGTGATGAATAAACAAACCATCAAGAAGACAGACCCAGTGGCTAAGTAAGCTCAACACCTCAGTGTTTGTTGTGTGATGTATCTGAGCCTGTAATGTTCTGCTTTGTGTGATAAAAGATTTTATGTTCGTTGCCATCAGTCATACTGCTGTGACCACTGACTCCCTCTCTCTTCTCTGCAGGTATTTCCAATACAAGCAGCTTTGGAATATGTTCAAACTCCCAGGAGAGAAGGACAGAAGAGCACTCCGCTGGGAGATAAAGGTACAAAGACATCTTTAGTAATATGATATTCACTTTTGCAGTCATACATCATTGCTAAATATTTATAAAGTCCTATTTATAAAGTCCTTTATAAATGTGATGTTTTGCTTTCAGGAGCGACTTGCCTACCAGCCTCCACCGGTGAGTGTTTCTCTATAAAGCAGCATTAGGCCATTCTTTTATGTATGAACCATCTGAAGCCATATTTCCCTTTCACCTTGTTTGCTTGTGCTTTAAACAATCCTGCTAATGATTATATTATATGATATTCTGATATTTTCCTGGTATTTGTACTGCAAGTGATTCAAAGGCTGTTTGTATGTCCAAAAGCTTCAAATAGTTTCCCATGAAGACCTTTTTGGAAAAGTGGTGCAATTGTGTTAATGTGCTTCCATGGATTATAGTTGGGGTCTAACACTGAAAAAAACTTGAATGTTTTGTTCTGTTGCAGCCTAAACCTCGGAAAGTGTACGCGCCCAACACCTACATAGTGCCAACAGAGAAGAAGCGCTCGGCGCTCCGCTGGGAGGTCCGGAACGACTTGGCCAACGGTCTCCTTCCACACAAACTCAGCTACAGATTTTAGGCCTCTGCACGTTAGATCTTAACTTTTAATAAAATTTTGCATTTTTTTAATAATTGGGCTTATTTATTAATGACTTTGTTACACATAATAAACACATAAAGACAATGTCTGACACGGTGCAGGATATATTACAGAATGATTCTTCTAAGGGAAGTCTGAGTAGGGCAGTTTAAACGGGTACAGAGGTGTGTAACGCTCCTCATGCCATAGCAGCTTGTCTTCCAGAAACCTGACCGTTGCCAAAGTGAGGACGATGGCTTCGTGCTTCAGCATGCTGTGGACATTCAGACCTGAGAGAGAAAATATCAGAAATAAGTTTTAGACTTGTTTCACAGACTGTTGAGTGATGAGCTCTGGTATCCATACTAACTTATCAAAATTCATTTAAAAAAAAAAACTCTGCTGAGCACTAACTCACCAATGGCTGGAATGATGTTCACCGTCTTTAGGTTCGCTGTAGCTTGAAGGATATTTTCAGGAAACTCCTCACCTCTAAAAGCAACAAGAGAGCATGGAGCTTAGTACTCATTTTTAAAGTGAGCCATTTGTCCACAGTAAAGCACCTGAAGATACTCACACATCCACTATTAACACAGACTGCCCCCAGTGTCTGTGTTTGATGAGGTCCTGCAGGTACTGAGGGTCTGGTGTGGGGATGTTCAGGGAGTCCACAATGTGAAGATAGTCCTGCAGGAAGAGGCAGTTTACATTTAAAACTATCAAATAAGAACCACTATCAAAAAAGTCAAGTCACTAAAACTGTTACATATTAAGGTTACATTTCAGTTACCTGAGCCATCTTGGAGCTCAGTGCCACTTTGAGTCCTTGCACTCGAACTTTCATGGGTAACATATAGTAGTAACTTGTTGGCCCTCTGGGTCCATGAGACACCCCACCTGAGTGAGTCATTTTTAGTTTTATTAACGGATGACGAGAGTAGCAGCAAATTTAACACCAAAGAAACACAGCGGCTTCAGAGCAGTTCAAAATAAAAGCAGAAATCAGTCACCTCCTTTCCATATGGGTGACCGGATGCTGCCATGGCGAGCTCTTCCACTTCCTTTCTGTCTCCAAGGTTTCCTGCCTCCACCTCTGACCTCTGACCTGATCTTTGTGTTGGCATGACTCTGAATGATAAAGACAGCTACTGATCAAATATTTCTTTTTCAGTCAGGAAAGCCTTTGAACATACAAATATTATATCATATGACCAAATGTAAATGTTGTAGCACACTTCAGGTCTTCTTTTTTAGGTGGGAAATATAATAATATAATGAGGATGTAGATGATAACTTGTGTTTGTCAGCTCAAAGAAATGTTCTTCTGTCTGTCTCTCATTACCCTCCATCAGACTTTACAAATGATTTATGTGCGGGAAAACATTACTATGACGGCCAGTAACCAGAAAGGGTTCTTGGATGTCCACATACTTTTGTCCATATAGTGCATTTAATCTCCAGTGTAGCTTTGTATGAGCTGGTCAACACTGAATACACTCTACAATATTTGTCCTTTAGGTGTGTCATTACTTTCTAACCTCATCTCTCAATACTACAATTCACTACATTTCAGTTTAGTGCCTCATAATCTGCTAGATATTTACTGAGTGAAATAACTTTTGCAGGGTTAATAATAAGTATAATATAATACAGTGTAGGGCTGTCCCGATACCACTTTTTCACTTCCGATACCGATACCGATATAGAGGGTTGAGTATCGGCCGATACCGATACTTACGTTTTGTTATGAGCAAAACAACAAAATTATAACAGATAAAGTCCTCATGTATATCAGCGTGTTTACCTTTTA
>JAVQJX010197656.1:0-14793 GCA_036025115.1 Ambassis agassizii
CCCCCCCCCCCCCCCCCCCCCCCCCCCCCCCCCCCCCCCCCCCCCCCCGAGAGGAGAGAGGAGAGAGACAATGAGAATTAGAGTGAAAAAGAGAGAGGGAGTACAGTAAGGTTTTGTTAGTGCCTGGTGAATGAATGGAAAAGATTTGTGCAGTAAATATTTACCGAGGAGATATATATATATATATATATTTTTTTTTTTTCTTTCTGCTAGCAGGGTTTAATTGTCTAATACTGATGATGTTGGCAGGCTGAGCTGTGTGAGAGCTTACGCGCTTGTCGATCTGTCACTGCTTGAAACACCACAGAGGCAAAAAAAAAAAATCATTTTGTGGGGTGTGTTTCTAATCAGATTTTAAACTAGTGCGAAGGGAGTCGTGGTTCCCTGGTGGCGGTGTGAGCTGGGTTTGGGTGTAGCAGCTGCAGTCGAGTCTGGTTTGGAGCTGAACCTTTTTTTCTTTTTTTTTTTAAATTAAATCATTGACTTCATTGTTTTTAATGCAATAACAGCTAATCTTAGGCCTAATTTTGACTTCAGTGTAACAGATTATGTCTGTTACTCATTAAGTCATAGCATAGCCTGGAGATTTTTTTTAAAACAAATTATTCTCAAAATGAATGAATCCATTTTCGCCTCCTGTATCCTTCACTGTTTCTGTCAGTGAGCCACCATACTCTGATTTTCTGTCTGAGCAAAGAATAAAAAAAAAAGGGGCATTAGTTAAGCAGCTGTGCACCGGGGTCCCTCTCGCCCCAGCCTCCCTCCCAGTGTAACCCCCTTCCTCTCCCAGTTTACCGCCCTCCCTCCCTTCCTCCTCCTCCTCCTCCTCCTCCTCCTTTCTCCAGTGCATTTCTATAGAGCTAAAAACAAAGATAGTACTGTACATCTGGAATGCAACTTGTGTCATCTGTTAAATACAGGCTAGCTTCACTACTGGCCCACAGGACTCCTTCAAACATGGAAATTCAATTATTCTCTACCGTCACCAGTTAAACCATCATCCATCTTAAATCATTTTATTCATTTATTTTTCTAAAAAGCTCAACTCACACTTTCTAAAGTTGGTGCAGATTTCCTTTGCAGTGTCTGAATCAGACACCTAAAAGTTAACAATAATTTACTTTTTCATGTTTAAAGAATTAAAAAAATATTCAAAATATTTAGCTCTTTTTTTTTAAATGTTCAATTCCTTTGGGACACCTGTTAAGTGGGGGCCTCAGTGCAAATGCAGGCGTTGTCACTGTTAGCTGCTAGAACCTGGAAGCTTCCTCACGCTGTCTAGAATAAACTCACATGGAAGCCTTTCAGCTTCAGACTTATTGAAAGTGGCTGATAAGATAATTTGAAGTGCTTGCTGGAGATTTGATATTTTTATTGGCTGTGTTGCTGTGCTACGTCCAGCTAAAAAAGAAGATAAGCCTCGATGAGTATTGATTGCATCTTTTAGATATGGAGGTTGTGGGTTTGGATTCACTAGTTTGAAGATATGATTACCTAAAACTACTGTTTGTCAGATGGTGACCTAATTGGAAAACTGCTGAAAATGTCATATTTATCATCAGGAGAAGGAATCTAAAGTTTGTTACAGAGGGATTGTTTGAACTTGTGTGTGTGTGTGTGTGTGTGTACATCTCTGTAAGTTCATTCATAATGGGACCAGAGTGCTTCAGTAGCCAAATGAGTTCCCCAGTAGTGGAGTGGGAGGGAAAGCAAAGAGTGGGAGGGGGCAGAGAAAAGCGGGAAATGTGTGTTAGGCTTCCGTGTGTGTGTGAGTGGAGAGAGGGAAGAGAGGGGTGGAAGGAGGGGTGACAGTGGGGGGGCCTGGGGGTCGGACGCACAAAAGCTGCCTGAATAGGGCGCATAATTGCTGTTAATGCCAGGGCAATGAGAGCAGCGACAGTTCCTGGTTAGATGTCCAAACAATAGTGCCCCTAGGCTTCACATTCATCTTCCCGTTTAATAATAAAAGCAGAGTGAACACAGATTGTGAACATAAGTTTAGTTTACAGCCATTCACCACCACTTCTTTTCCACATTAGTCTTTGTTCTCCATCATCATCATCATCATCATGATCATTAAATATTGCGTGTGAGATGGCTGCTATCACACAGGAAGAATCTGGGCTGTGCCGACCTTCTGTTTAGATTGTGGAGTGTGTTTGGGAAGGGTCAAAGTGCACCAGCGCTGACATGCTTTCTGTTGAGAAAGGAGCCCCCACCACCACCACCACCGCACGCACACACAGTTTTTCACTGATGGAGTGCTTGAGTCTGTATTGGATTTTTTTCTTCAGCGTGTGTGTGTGTATACAGGGAGGAGGTGCCACACTGCCATCAGAGCTTTTAATGATCACGTTGAGCTAGATAATGACTAGCCGTGCCAATGTGCACTGAACACCTGTGGTACACCAGCCTTTTATGGATGTGGAAGAATGCCCTGGAATGCACCACAGAAGAAGAATCTCATTCATGCTAACGCTTATATATTTATTGTGCATGTTTTACTTGCTTTTTCGCCCCCCCCTTCTGCTACATCAATTATCAGACATTTCCCCTCAGCAGCATACTTTGTTTTGTTATGTATCTCGTGAAAAAATATATTTTTAATATTTAAAGCCATACATATGTCTAACTCTGTGGCACAGATTTTCAGTGACACCCAATATATTATGCAGATGGTGTTTTACAGCAGTCTTGTTTTTGCATCCAGTTTGAATCTCCAGTCTTAATGCAGTCAAGGGAATTTCAGTATGCAGATAATCTGTTCAAAATGGCTCAGATGGGAAGAAGGGACTTGCTTGTGCTAAACACATAATGGTGCAGTTTAAGGTGATAAAACTCCAGTCAATGTATTTTTAATCTACTAATTAAACTTTTAATTGTAGCCGGATAAGCTCCAAGGAGAGCGTGTGTGTGTTATTATGTGTGTGTGTGTGTGTGTTGGAAGCGAAGGGAGTCTGCTAATGAGGTGATCGTCTGCTTGTTTTCCGTTAAAGGTGGTGGATTCATAACTGCCTGCAAAAGGTGAGGGAGGTTTAAGAGTGCGAGGAGAAATAAATTCATCTGCTAATCTGCGGATTATGGTGGGATTTAACCAAAAAAATTGTTGGCAAGATTACTTAAAAAATGCAAAAGGCTAATAAAATGTAACCCTTCTACCCTGCAATGTGGAACAGCGTCAGATTTTCTTTCCTCTTTCTTGTTGATGAACCAATTCCAGTGGAAAACAGATTAAGAGTAAATTCCCATGTTAGCTCTTTAACCAGCTGTTAGAAACCTATTTACACACAATAATAATGCGCCTCTTATAAAGAGACAGCTGTCAACTTGTGTACAGCACTAGATAACATTTCATGTAAACAGCTTACCACAGCTGCACATGGCCCTACACCACACAACACACAGGAACTGAATTGGCAGCCATTGTGCAGGTACAAGGAGCGCAGGCAAATTTAAATACATTAGAACAGAATTTCTATTTTCTTTCCCCATCTTCTTTTTTTTTTTAAAATTAATTACATTTTAAATTGCCCAACTTTTGTTTAAGACATGCGTGGACATTGTTAAATCTGGTCCACGCTTCCTGCTGTACTTGGCGTTATGCATTCATTCCACTCCAGAAGGCCAGTGTGTCAGCAGTGTTCAGGGTTAATTCCAAAAGTGAACAAATTGACTCATGGAAGTGAATTGTCAATTGTCTTCCTCCCTTGAGGGGTCATAGTGAATGGAGTGTCTTGTTTGGACAACTGTCCTGAGGTGAGATGAGTGGCCTTCACCGCCCGGACAGAGGGGACGGACTGACTGATGGGCAGGCGGACAGACAAACAAATGAACTGGCAGACAAACATATAGGCAAGATGGAGTGATGGCACTGTTGAGGTGGAAAACAATGGAATCTAGTCACCCTGAAATGACTGTTTGATTGGAATAATGACCTGTAGTCCACCGCCTCCCATGTGCCGGCGTCCACTGCTGAGGAAGTAATGACTATTGTCGTCCTGTAATAAAATCAAGAGTGAATGACAGTCCAAGTCTGTGTTAAATATTAAATGTAGATTAGTGCTACACATGCTCCTGTGCTTGAATTACAATACTTTGGCACAGAAATTCTACAGGATGACGGCTTTCTTGGTGATGGATCTTTGCCCAAAGTGGGATACAGATCTCATCTCTGCAGGTTTCTCTTCCCCCTTTCAAAATGTCCTATTTAGTTTGGATCCTCTTTTAGTGGAGCCACCCTTCTCAAACATGATTCACATAACATTCCCCTGGTTTGGAGGAGAAATGTCTAAAAATCTTAGAGTAAAGGTTAATATCAGACATAGTCCTGAAACTTTCAGTTATAATGAAAGTTCAGATTAGAGACAGGCATCACTAAAGCAGTGTGGCCTTTGTGTCATGTGACGCACGTCACAGTGCACTTTAGAACCCAGGAGGCTTTTTTATCTCCTCTTTACTGCCTCCTCTATCTTTATTGGCTGCCACACTTTGCATATTTCAAATATCAATAAAGATAAATTTCCAGCTTTGTCATTATAGATGCTATCAAGTGGGTTAGGTTTCAGGATGGATCCTTTCGTGATATGGTGATTTCAGCTAATCTCTCTTCTGTGGGAGGTCGTCTTGGACTGTGGCAGTCGGTAATTAAGTAGCCGGCACAGGCAGGGCCCTGGAGCATTTCTGGGAGATGAATCCAGTTTTGCATGTTTATAAAAGGCCTTTGTACGTTGTGGATGGCCCTTGCTGTTGTGAGGCCTGTATCTGTGTCTGCTCAGGCAGGCGGGCAGGCCTGCAGTGAGGATGCAGCAGCTGGCCAGGGCCCAGGCACAGGAATGCTGTGTGTGCTGTTTAAACAGTGGCTTGTCTCAGTGCAGGCCTGGAGGACTGGAGGGAAGGAAGTTGCTGCATGTTTACATAGCTGAATTGTCCGTTGGGCCCCCCAGTGTCTAATGCACTTCTGTTCAAACATTCACAAGTGTTGAGATGACCCCCACTGATGCTGGTGTTCACAGCTCTGCTTTCACCCTACCTCTCTCTGTCTGAATGTGTGTTTGAACAATGAAGACTCAGCCACTATTCCTTTCCCCACTGTGGGTGTCTGCTGCTTTAACCTGGAGGCTTGGGTGGTAGATAAAAAAAAAGTATTATAAGGCCCTCTTTATCACACTGAGACATAAGGGAAGGGCAGCGAGAAGTGATGCACAGACAGATGAAGAGATCGAAAGCACCTCATTGGGCCGAGGTCCTGTCCAACAAGGAGCCAGACATTCACATACGGCGCAGTCGTCAAGCTAATTGTTGTTTGAATTACCTGTTATGATCCGATGACAAATCTCTCACACTCTTGCCACCAGAGCGGAAAATGTATCCGGGGATTGGCATGATCTTTGTGAGTGTGTAAACCCGGCTTCAACAAGATGGATAAATGCAATTATTGGACAGACCTGGAGAGGAGAAAATCCATTTAAAGCCCGTAAAGCTAAGCAGGGGCCGCGGTTAATTCATTTGGCCAATTTACGGGTGATGTACGAGTGTCAGGGCACATTAGTCAGGCGGGGAAAGAGGTGAGCGTGTGTTATGTGGGTTGTGTGTTTTATTTTATTTTTTTGCATGAGGGGTGGGGGCTACATGTGATGATGCTCTGTGATTGCCGAGCAGTCTCCTTGAAACCCCCCCCCCCCCCCACCCCACCCCCCCAACCCCACTTCCACACCCGTTTGCCATCTCAGCGGACAAAACCAATGGTGCCTGGACGTAGAAATGACAATAAGATGCACTGAGAGGGAGGGAAGTGGGATTGCTTTGCAAATGAGGTGGGGAAATGTAGCTGTGGTCTGCTGGGCAGCAGAGTGAGTACCAGCACGCTTTGTCATACCAAGAGCTCAATCAGGTCCCGTCGACACCTGTACAACCTGCAAGGGAAACGCTGGCTTTTTTTTCCGGATGCAGCAGGTGGTGCCACACTGTGACCACCTGATTTCTCCTTCTAGGTTCAGTTTATTGAACCTATAACCTGTAATTTGAAGTAAGTGAAACATAATGACAAATGCAGGAAGTGGAATAAAAAAAAGGCTGTGGTCATTGCTACCCTAAATGACTTTGATACTCTCTCTGAACTCTTTAGTTTCAAAATGAGTTGTAATTACATTGTAACCAGCTCATGTGAAAAATCTTCCCTTCTCCCTCAGCCCTTTTTCCTTTACCATATTCTCTTGGAAGCTCTTTTAGTTTCTCAGAGGTATTTTTGTCTGTTTTTCTTGAATAGTGTGGACTGATTTGTGTTTATGAACTCTTGTGATTGATTGACATTAGATGGCTTTACTCTGCTTAGTCTGCTACACAGCCATTGTCTTGGTGGAGAAAAACCGCTCGACTGTTACACAAGCTGAGTGGTATGCAAAAACGGTGGTTAGAGTGTAGCCGAGCGGGTGAGAGGCGTTGAGGGAAGCTTTGGTTTACAGCTTCAAGCCACAGCCTGAATCAGGACAGGGTTTGTTATCACACAGAGACACACGAGAGGCTTAGACCTTTCTCACTATGATGCAGATGCTTTTTAAGTGGTTGGGATCATAGTTAAGTGCCTCTTGGTTTAGTAGAATTGGATTGCCCATGTGGATGCGTGTTTGCAGCTTGTGTCAGAGAAAGTGCGCGTTAGCATATGTCACCTGACTGCCAGGCAGCCGCCCTCAGGAAACCAGAGTCAGTGTGAATGCTGAGGCTTGTCAGAGACAGGTGCCAGATCGGTCGCCCATGCCTCCCATACAGCAGCTGGGGGGAAAGACTGCAAGGCCCACAGTCAAGTGTGGGCCATTGGGAGACAGCATCAGCTAGAATTCCCTGCCTGGTGGGGGGTGAAATGAGCAGGCCTCTCTGCAGTCCTGTGGCTTAAGGTCGAAAACATACTCTCTGTGCCTGTGCATACCGTCTGTGAATATTCTCTTAAATGTTGGCTACAACAGATTCTGAAATCAGATCTACACATGTGCTATCATGTAAAAAATCCCCTTCAACCCCCCATCTGTAAAAATGTGATGTCTGTCAGCATCATGGTATTAAACAGTAGTACAGCTTCTCTCTGGACCAGCGCAACTGGAAAGTGAAACAGGAAACCTCCCCCATCCTCTCAGGGCAGTGGGGTTGTAGATGTGCCTGGGAGCCATTACTGTAAGTCCTCTGAGCCTTCTAGGGGAAGTTTCACGTACTCTTTCTTCTCATTTTCTACATTCGCCTGTGGGATCACTTTGAGTCCTGAATACTGAAAAATCCTGCGCTGTAAATATGCATTTCTAGTCATCATCTTATCCTGATCTGCCGGCTCCTTGCTTCTTCCCAGATTCCCCCCCCCCCACCGCCACTCTCATGGGAGAACAACTGCTGGCCGCCATCTATAGGCCGGCAGAATTCCTCACCGTGAGTCAGAAAAAATGTGGAAGTTTTCTATATGCTCTCACAGATCATTTTACATCAGCAGAGCAGCAGTGCCTCTCAACACAACTGTTCTCAGTTAGTGGCAAGCTTCCAGACTTATTACAGTCACCAGTAGGGCAAAGTTTTCCTTTATCACTGCTGTATGCTACACCCATGAGTGCAAGCTGGAGTCACCCGCTCTAGGGGTGCCGGCCAAAGCATTATCTGTTTTTGGTCGGTTTGAACCAAGCAGTTCTACTTGACATTAATGAGTCCAGTCAGCGCAGTTAATTTGCTGTTATTTAGCTCTGTGGTCATGTTAAATCATAAACAGGCTGAGAGACGCCTAAGTGATGAATAAGGAGCAAGACTCCAACCTGAATTCGAGGAGATTCTTCTTTCTTGGCTTGCCTACCTCCGCCTGTTGCAGCTTCCTGGCTACAGATTGAGATGCTGTGGTCTGAGTCGCTGGGAAAGTCGACCTCTAATTGTTCACAGAAGCCATTGGCAGCAGGAGCTCTGAAATGATGAGTGAGGCAGGGGTGGACAGCAAGATGAGATGGCTCACACTTGCCTTTCTGGGGTTTTTTTAGGAAAGAAGCCGGGCCCACTGGGATTCTCCCCAAAGACAAACTGGTTGTCCTAAAGAGGGAAAAAAAGACCTCCAGAAAACCCAATTCCTTTTCTTTTTGGCCTTGTTTTAAGAGACAGACACTTTCTTCACGTTTTAAATTGGCCTTGTCATGCGGTTTCCTCAGCTGGGCTGCTGGGAGCCGACTGTTTCCACATAGGCCAATGTTCTGTACCAGTTTTGGTTTGGAGAAAAATAAGGGGCTGTTTCTTCTGGCTCTGATCACTGTAGTATTAAACTTCCAATTTTTCCCATAAGCTAACATAGTCATGCTTGTATTTTTCACACCTTTTTGATCTTTGGTCACAGTTGCTTGGCACATCTGCCTCTTTTGTCCTAACACTGCCACCACGACCCTGTGAACCCCACCTCTCTCTCACACACACACACACACACACACACACACACACACACACACACACACACACACACACACACACACACACACACACACACACACACACACACACACAGTCACACTGTTGTATCACAAATCCACTTTTTGTGGTGTTTTTCTGCGTGCCATATTCTCACAAATAACATCAGTAATGATTCAATTGGGCATAAAGTAATTGAGAGGCGGCCTGCTTGCCATCTGTCTGGTGAGATTACTACTTTCTGAGTAATTAAACGTGTGACCTTGCGGCCGTGGAGGGAGGTGCCAGTGGGCAGTCTCTGCCAAAGTGCCAGGCTGTCTTATTTGAAGTCAGGGGAAGCTGGCTCAGAGGAGTTGGGGGTGGGGGGGTGTTGTGTGGTTTTAAAAAGTTTAGCCCAGCTGCTAAAGATAGCGCAAGCTGATGTGTGGTGAGCTTAAGTGGCAGTCTTTACATGGATGCGTCCTGAGTGTGTGTGTTCATATACACATACCAACAAGCCCAAGTCTCAGAGCCTCAGTCAATTTGGCAAAGTCTGAGGAGCCCTGCTGAAGTCAGTGTGATCCCTGTGTGCACACAGTGTAACCAGCAGAGAATAGGGAAGCGGGGGTCAAAGAGTGTGTGTGTGTGTGCTAGTGGGGTCATGATGGTCTGAATACAGGCTGCTGTTTTAACTCTGATTTTATGTGTGGTTTTGTTTGGACTCCTGAGGTTTGGTTTCACTTGGACACTGTCCAGAGACTACAAGGCCTGCTTCTCCTCAGCTCTGTTGTGCGGCCGACGTGAAGGGCCCTGCAAAGCTGCGTGATTGGATTTCAGTCCTGATCTGGTTGTTTTGTGTTGTAAACAGGACATTAAAGACAGGGGAGATGATGAGCTAATGAGTCTCTGTGTCAGCGTGTGCACTGAAGAAAGCGGTGGTGTTTGAATGGTTTTTCAGGTTTTATCCACTTTATCCTCCATGTGGTGTCACACACCCAGTTTAGAAGAGGAACTAAAACTCCGGCAGCACTCTGATGACACACACACACAAACACAGAATGCACAACTGAAAGAGACATCAGCATGGTTTACACAGTGTGGGCTGGATGGTATCTTGCAATACTTCCGTCCAGAGATTAAAAAAAACCCCGCACACACACGTCCTGTTCCCCTAAACAAAAATAACCATTTTAATTACTATGGCTGTGCTATCGTGCAGCCACAGCATGGCTGGTAGGACCCGGCTGAGGTGGCACTGGCCACTGGGGATGGGGACAAGGTCTGGGCTGACCTCCAGGGAAATTACAGGGTGGTGTGGAGGAGGGGGGGCACTGAATCCGGCCTCCATTCCCTGCTGTCAGCCCATAGAGCTGCTGTTTGCCGCTAGCGAGCTTCGTTTCATCTTCACTCTCTGGAGATAATTGGAGTTATACTCAGTGTAAACATGTTTTTTGTTTCAAAGTTTAGTTTCATTGTTTTAGTCAGAAGATCTATGAATGTGTATTTCTTTTTTTACAGTAACATTTTTAAAGTTTCGTTCAGTTGTTTTTCTGACATTACCATGCTTCTGTTTTCTCTCCAACCTCTTCAGCCATCTCCTTTTTCTCTTTTTCCACCTCCCTCTCTCCCTCCCTTCCTCCACCCACCCAGCCATCCCTCCCCTCTCTGCCTCTCCTCTCTCAGTATGTGCTCTGATTACCTCTCCAAACTGGCAATAAGTTGATTGCTTTACAGAGATGATGTAAGCCTCTGCCCTAGGGTACATCAGGTTGGATTTCTCCCGCTTTATCTTGTAAAGCCTAAATTAACAGCTGGTTTGGTTGGAGTTCTCCTGGATCTGACTAAAGGATTAGGCTTGGTTCTCATGCGAGTCAATCCGGTTTGATTTATTGCAGGTCTATCAAAAAAGATCAATGGGAGTCCTTTTGAAAGTAAATCCTTAATCGCTCTTTGCACTTACGTGTCATCATTGTGAATTTTTTTTCTCCCTTCTATCTCTGGCTCTTTCTCCTTTCTACATTCCTCACTCCCTAATTCTTATTCCTTACACCTCTGCCTTGTCTGTTTTTATTTTTTTTTTTCTTCCTCCTATACTCCACCCAACCCAATCTGTAGTAGCTATCTGCCCTTGTCGATGGTATCATGGTGAATAGCCAGATAGATTTTTCTCTGTTCTCATTAGTTGTGCATCAAGGGGGGAAATGCAGCCCCAAGCCTAGCTTTAGCATCCTCTGGTTGTAATCAGAAACAAAATAAGACCCTGCTCCTTATTTACCCTGTCACTGTACACTGTTGCTCATATTTGACATGTCTGATGTTCTGTTTGTGGAGTTGTTGGACTTCCCTGTCAGTACTGGTGAAATTAAATACACACATTTTACACTGAAAATACTATAGTGTCTATAGGCACACTATTTCTAGAGTGTGTGACTCTAGAAAGCAACATGGAGACCATGACTCTGATGTACATGTACTGCCTGAATGGAGGCGGGCTACTGATATGTTGCAGAGAAGAGTCGTAAATTAGGGTCAATCCGGGTGTCCCGTTTACACTGCTGCAGTGCGGTCAGTGGACAGTAGTGGGTCTTTTGTCATCCGTGATAGGAGCTTTAGTTGTCATGCCTTGATCCATGCTGTTTTCTTGCACATCTCAAGTTTTCATACAGCCCTGTATAACTCAAAGAGCGGCATGCAGATTTTCTTGCAGACATACAGTATGTGACCTTTTCTTCCCCTGCTCTCTTTCTCTCTCACTTTCTCTTATTTCTAAATCAACAGTGCTCATTATATGATGCATATCACCGGCACCCTACATACCTCCACAATTTTTGTGCTTGTACTTTGTTTCTCAATCCCATGCTTGTGAAGGAATCTGTTTTTGTTGAAGAATGGGACAAATCTCACTGACAGGAATGGCTATGAATGGGCTGACTCCTGTATGTATGATGTGTAGCTGTCTCCCTGGCCCACATCCATATTTACCTTCAGGATTTTCTGTCTCTAAATACTTTGACGTCCCTTTCTCCTCCGATGTGTATATGTGTCAGAGGGAAGGCAGGGGACTGGTCCATGTCAAACTCAGGTGTGTCCTCCTGGCGCACTCTGCAAGCTGGTTGGCTGGCAGACTTGTGGATGGAGGTGTGGGAGGGGCACTGGAAAGCAGGGAAGGGAGACTTGGTGCATGTGAGGAGTGTATGCATGTGTGTGTGTGTGTGTGGGGGGGGGGGGGGTGAGATCGACAGGATACGTGGGAAGGAAGGGCTTGCTGTCAGCCAGCTGGACCTCTTAATCCTACAGCCTTGGGGAGAGGGTGTGTGAGTGTGTGAGTGTGCGCGCATGTGTGTGTGTGTGTGGATTGTGTTTGTCTCGTAGAGATTTGTCAATTTTAGCACACCTCTGCTCCACTCTTTGGCCCAGCTGAGCCCACAGTGTGTGTGTGTTGTGCGATTGCTGGGACACAACCAGGATTTCATGTGCACTGTGTTTACTGTAGTCCTCGCTTTAACGGCACACTGTATATTTATGTCAAGATGACACAGTCTCTCACCCCCTTGATGTTGGAGGGGAGCTGGGGGGTTGGTGCGAGGTGGAAGTGAAAGAGGGGGGGGGGGGATGAGGGTGGAAGTTGCGAGGGCAACAAACACTGCCAGTACCCCCTGCTCCACCCCATCCTGTTCTCTGCCTTCACGCCCAGCCGCTTGAGCATCAAGCGCGTGCCCTCTGAAAGTTGTGTGTGCTCACTGCTCTACGTCACACTGTAGCTAACCGGCTGATTGCATCATCCCCTTGTCATTCATTAGACACAAAACATACTATTTAACCACATTGCATGCAAGCCCCCCCCCCCCTCTCTATCACTCTTTCTGTCTCTCTCTCTCTCTCTCACCCTGCTCTCTCTCTTTTGGCGTAGACTTTTGCATATATAACAGGCTGGCAGGCTAAGAGCTTGGGACTTCCCCACGCCACACTCCAAGCCTTTGATCCTTTGCTTTGGAGGTAACATCAAAAGGAAAGGCATAGAAAGGCAGCTACTACTGTGAAGTTCAATGTTCAACTTGATGGCTTGGCTGAGGGCTTTTCCCCCCCCCCCCTCTCTCCTCCTACCTCCCCTTTCCCTCTCCTCCCTCCTCCCGTTGCTCCCTCGATCCCTTCACTGCATCCCTCAGCTGACAAAAACACACAGTTTGTAGCCAAGGTTTTTTTTGTGTGTGTGTGCCTCTGACCTCACGTCCATAGAACCTATCTGACATAAAACAAGATCCTGTCCCCATAAAAACTCAGCTATACACATGGTGTATACAAAGATTCAGTCGTTTCTTTTTGACAGAGAGGTAAAAGGTGCAGATCTGCCTGGCTATCCCTTCCCTTCCCTGTCTGCCTCTCCCACTTTTTGTGTGAGTAACATGCTGCATCCTATATTGCAGCTTGTTGCATCAATGCCAACAGACCCATTGTAGCAGTGATGGCAGATAAGTTAGCAGGAAGGAAAAGGGCATCATGCCATATTATTTCCTGCATGCCCTTTCTGTACGGATCCATGCATGAGCACAAAGCTTCAGAAACCCTTAGCTTATGTTAGAATAGATGGAGGAGTTTGTGTCGGCCATTATTTGTAATTTCTGAAACTGACGATCCAGCATTCCAGCATGGTTTGCCTGTTATTTGGAGGTGAGAGAGGACATTGCACTTTCTGTCTTTTCTATTCTTTATTATTAACCAATCAAGTTCACTTGGGCTCATTTTTTTTTAAAGTTACTCATGTACAATACAAATTACTAAATACTAGCACACAAGTTCATCTTTCAATACACACTATTGAAAGAGTAGAGTTCTATTGTAGGCAATTTTTTTAAAACTTTTTTATTATTAACGTTAATGCCTATAAACACATTTCAGACGGGGACCGACTGACGTCTTCTTCCCTGACCCTCACTCCCTTCATTACTTTATCAGACTGTAAGAAAAGACAAATGTCAGTAAATGCTCAGAGAAGGAGAAAGACCTTCCTTCAGCTTTTTTTTTTTTTATTATTATTCCACTGCTTTGGTTGCTGTGTTGACACAGAGCACCTACAGCTCACAACCACTTCTTCACTGAAAAACAAAGGATTGTCATAATGAACGCCTCATCCGCGTTTCTTATGCATACTCTCTAAATTAACGAAGTATTAGATGAAGCCATGCATTGAAGGTCAAAGCCAGCTTCCTCCGTGTGTTTTCAACTGTATTTAAATGACACAGACTTGATAAGGCGATCTAGAAAGCTGAGGTGCTCCACTAAATGCTTTTTCGCTCTTTATGAGCTTCCCTGTCTGACTGTGCCAATTAGCAAAGGCGTGTGGCCTGCTTTTTCTTCTTCTTTTTTTTTCTCTTTTTCCCCTACTCTAACTCTCTTTCTTGATAGACGCTCTCTCTGTCATGCTCCTGCACTCACTCACAGACACACACACCAAGCACACATTTGGTGTATCATTAGCTTAGTGTGCGGGGAGGCGTGCGAGCCTGGGCTCTCTCCTGCCTTATCTCCATGTCAATCACAGCGTGTGTGTGAACATCAGTTGTAATGATCTCCATCCAGCCTGTCGGTGCGTGTTAGCGCCTGGCTTCCTTCGCCCCCGGAGCAAGCCGTTCCCTAGCTAATAGATGCAAAATTAAGCTGATCAATAGATGGCCTCAGCTCATTATTGACATGTTATCGCGGCGTGGGATTTTTGTCCGGGGGTTTTTATAGAGAGATGCAACACAGGAGGAGTTAAAAAAAAGAAAGAAAGAAAGAAAAAAAACTTGGCTACGTTCTCCAAATGGCCCAGGCCACTTGTTTCAGCCAGATGATATTACATTAAGCTAATTTATTCTCACTCAATTTTATGCATGTACTATTTTAGATGCTTAAGCCTGTACTGGAAGTGTAATCATCGGCTCAGTGGTAGGAAATGAGATGGAGACTTTGTAAAACGCCATATTAAAGATTCATCAATAATTGGCATGTGTGCCGCTGTTTGTGTTGCACGGGAAGAGGGTGGAGGGGCTCTTATGGACGGATCACCACGTGATTGAGCTAAGTGGTAATTAACTATGAGAGAGGTGTGTATGTCTTTCTGGTTGCAGCTGTGTGTGTGTGTGTGTATTCATGAAGATGCATGTGCTCCAGTGTGTCATGGAAGGTGGGGATGAAGAGGGTTAGGCATGGAGAGGGGGGGAGGGGGGAGTAGGTGGGAGCAGAGCTGACACAGTTGATTTGGAGGTGAGTGCCAAGGCCATGTGGTCAGGTCATGGAGGGTATGGAGGGGGGGGGGGGGGGGGGGGGCAACGGAAAAAAACCCGAAAAAAAAAACCCCCCCCCCGCACCAAATAAGTTTTTTTTGTGTTTGGAACAAACACCAATTTTAATTAAAACAAA
>JAVQJX010197719.1:0-14892 GCA_036025115.1 Ambassis agassizii
GACAGTTATTATTACGCAGTCCAGCTTCAAGCATGTTTAGCCCCCATCTCTTTAAGGTGCCCCTCCCATAAAGCATACTTCATTCTGATTGGATAACTTTTGCAAGACAAGATGCAGTATGGATACACATAGCACATAGTGCTATGCAAGCAAAATGACAAAACACTAAAGCCAATCCCCATAGACCTTTATATTAAAAATGTCCCACAGTAATACAAAAATAAACATTTTTCTAGGCTGGGACAAAAATCTGTTTAAGCCCTGCAGAGAGCAGAAAATTCACACAATGTTTGCCTCGTTGTTTAAACATATGAATATCTGTCCCTGTAATAGTAAACACAATCACCTATATGTTAGAATATAGCCTAACAAGTCCCCTTTAAATCCATCATCTGTGCTCCCTTCTCCTCACTTTTGGTCTTTGTCCATAACTATGACATCATCAGTCAGCACCTGCTGTTGAACAGATGGCGGCCTATTACTGACCCTGGACAGGTGGAGCAGTCTGCATTGCAAATAAACTAGAACATTTAAATACTCATTCATTCAGAATACAATAACTTCCTGTTTTGTTACACTTTCACTTTTTCCCCCTGAATTCAAAGATCTGATCATCATTTCAGGGTTGTGTGCAGCTTCCCCACAGGATGCGAAATGTCAGCATGGAGCCCCTGGCAAACAAACACACCTGCGGTTACAAAGCAAGCTCTCTTGCATCTCAAACCTTGCATTGTCACATGTTCATCCACGGCTAAGGGGTTAAAATAAACCCTGCAAATCTTTTAGCCTTTAGATGAAGTTTAAAGGTGGAATGGATAAACAATTGCCCAAAGTTGAACTACTTTACCTCTGATCTAGCTGAGCAAACCCACATTCATCTCTTCATACAGAAGAAAAAACACAAAGAGGAAATATAAATAATTCCTCTAAGTCCTGCCATCAGAGAACAGCATCTTCTGAGGTGTTCTATTTTGCCAACAAACAAAAGCCCACAGTAAACAGAAACTCCTCAGACAGTTTCATTTCTTCCCAACTCAGCTTGTTTGTAGCTTTGATGTTCTGTATATATCAGCAAGGTGCCACTCCTCTACACCACAGCTACCTGAGGTGAGTAACCAACCCTCTCCTCAGCACACCGATGATGGATGAAGGATGGAGCCACGAATCCGTCCTCCACAGACACACTCCATTCACCTTTTAAAGGTCCAGCCTAATTTGGCTTCCATATAAATATGGTCCAGAGAAGCAACAGCTATTTGCATTTAAAGCCTGCATGTCATACATGCCTTGTGCTTCCAATTCACTGAAAGGTGCATTTGCATTTTGAAAATACTGTACCTAAAATGGTCACTTCCAAAAAAGCTCAAAATTTTCAGCCATAAAAGCAGGGAGCTAAAATATTTTGGAGTGTGAAGTGTTGCAATTGCCTGTAATTGCTGAAAATGAGGAGTTAGTCGAGTTAGGGGGGGAAAAAAAGACACATTTAAGAGTAAATCTCTCTTGGTTTTTATAATGCAGAGATTAAGAACCCATCATACTGCCGTGAAGGCACAGTGCAATCTAATTAGAGTGGAAGTGCTGCTTTTAAAAGCCACTTTCAGGATCAAAACGACTGGTCTTAAAAGACCAGCGAGCTACTCTCAGCTTAGATACACTGCTTGCTCTACTGCCCCCTGCTGACAAGGTTCCTGCACATAACTTCAAGTCAGGGTCAAAGGTTCAAAATGATTTCTTCATTTCTACAGTATTTCTTGGCCATCTGTACACATTTGTTCATCATCCACTAAAATTGAATGTACACATATGTTGTATCTCTGCTGGAGCATTGAACTGTAAAAATTCAATTTATTTTTCCCCATTTACACTGCATAACTATGAAAACAAGAGCAAACATCATCATGAGTCAGTATACTTAGTGGAGCAGTTATCATATAGGGAATGCCCTATAGTCATGAATACATCTTAGTGTTTGGTTGGAATTGTTTTAACTGAACAGTCAGTGTTATATCAATGATTACTGCCAAATAGATCGGTAAGAAATTTGTTTCTTATCAACTGGTTTTTGATGACTCACTCTACGTTCTCTAGCAGACTCTCTCTCTTTTCTAATCTCATCCCATTCCAGGCTTGAAATCTCATCATAATCTCACTAACCCTTTAAGTAGACTTTCACATTCTTTCTACCTTATTATCACATCCTTTGTGATCCTTGATGGACAGACAACAAGGTGCTGCCTTCCTCGTCCTAACTAGCCTGCTGCTCATCAACATGTTTGTGCCGTTTCAGCACCATATGGGCGATGATCCTGCGGTGCAGCTCAAGATTACTCATTGTTGCATGACACAGCTGTGGGGCTGCAGCAAGCTGCTGTGACTTGTTTCACATCATTTTTATGACACCACAAAACAGAGCAGTGATGATAACATGGATGAGTGGCATTTGATGGCATGAAACAAATTCAGAGCCATATTTTAAAACCACAATACTGTTTACTTGGCATGAATCTCCTCTCCTCTGTCCCTTAGAGGATTATTTCAACTGTAAGAGTGACAATGTTACACACCAAAAAAAAGAAATGTTGTACTCTAGGACCGCTGCTGATCATAGGATGTCTATGGAGCTGATGCTTCCATGCAGCACTGAATGAGCGAGCTCCTCGGGACAGAGTTTGTCTCTGTAAAAGAAAACTGCACAGCAAATCAAACCGTAACTATGAGAGCAAAAATGATCCACTTCACCTCAGGTGAGGGGGAGAGAGACAGATGGAGCAAGGTGTGTGGAAGACCAGACTGCATTTTACAGTCAGGCTTTTGAAGTGATAAGCATGAAGTCAAAATCCCATCGCTCCTAGCCAACCCACCATTTTTTATTTCCATCTCCCACTGCTGCCATCTGAAATGCATGCTTCCTCCTCTATGTTTTTTTTTCCACAGACTCTCTCCTCCCAATCTCTGCTCCATGCCTGACTCCACCTTGTCAATATTTGTGTGGTCAGCTCTCAGGTCTGTGTGCAGACAGCTTTTAGCAAATACCTCCTGTCAGAAGCAGCATTTCCACATGAAATGGGACTCAGATTAGCTCTCAAACAGGGAACAGATGGTGATACTTTCCTCATGACATCTTTTGGCTTTTAAAAGCTGCTGCTTGTTCTGCCCCTCCCTTCTTTCATCACACTTGTGGCCTAGAAAGTTCACCACCAAACTTTTTTTTTACGTTTGGTGAATCGTGAGCTGCTGTAAAAGTCACACAGGATTAAATTTTCATATTAAAGAGGAAAAAGCAACAACAAGAAAGACATTGTTCTCACTGTGCGGTAAATCGGCAGATTATCACATTTCAGTAAGCATCCTTGTTTTGCAAGGAATCTATTTAGGATTTATGAGACGCTGCAGGGAGCAAAGACATCAGTCTGCTAATAAGGATATCAAATTTCTTTGGTAAAAGAGAAGTGATATAATTTACATTCTCCTCCTTCATTCAAACTGTTTGTTTGTTTAGCAGAGTAAAGCAGCTGCCTGAGAGGATTTCTCTTCAATTAAGAGTACTCTGAATGGTCAACAGATCCTCCTCCACATTGTCTTCACTAAACCCTGTTTCATCTCAAATCTTTGTCAATCACAACATAACGGTTTCAGCTTTCAAATCAAGTGTACAAAAAAAAAAAATAAAAAAATAACACGCACATTAAGCCCTCAACACACGTTCAACAGGGTTGTTGCCAATCCAAGAGGAAAATCCTTTTTCCGTGCCAAGATCTGCAGACTTCCTGGAGTCAGTGTACACGGCCTGAAACCCAGCAAGCTCTGTTCTGTGTGTGCATGATGACCAACATTTGCCCAATTGTGCAAACTGAAGATGCAAAAGCAAACAAAACACAGAGGAGTCTGAAGTATATCAGTGCTCCAACATTATCAGACTATTATAGTTGTGAGTGAAAAATATCACTTTTACTATTTTTCAAAGAAGCGACGCAACTGCAACCAAGGCTACAGTTTCGTTTTTGGTAGATAACAAAGAAACAAACATTGAGCACATACCCAGGTGTGTACAAAGCATTCTCAGACATTAGTGCTAATATAATCAGTGTGTGCTGCTTTGTGTGTATGTGCCAAAAAAGCAACTGTAATCCATTTGACCGAGTCAGTAAGGGGCTCTCCTTAAAAAGTTGTGAATGGAGTTGTTTGTGGTGAGAAATAATTAAAGAAGGTAGGGTAGCAGCTCAGCAAAGTCCTTGGGAGGTGGTTTCTATGGTGATGACATATTCTCTGTTGCCTGATAGTCCCCCTGATAGTCTCGTCTCGACGCTCTGAGATTTTGTTTTACATATATCGCCACATTAATCTAAGAGCAAGCCGGAAGAAGGCCGTGGCCTTGGCAAGAAAAAGTGTGTTTGTGCATACGAGCATTCAAAAGACACATCCTGATTGCTGTCAGCCCATCAGTGTGACCTGAGGCGAATGATATTGGAGCAGCCATCAGCCTCCTTAGACCCGTGTGGAAGGTGGCGGGGGCTCAAATAAACACATCAATCAAAACGACAGAGGACTTGACAGCAGGTATCCACAGCTCCTGCTCCTACAAATAAGCTTCACCTCGATTTCAAAGAGAAGACATTTTTCTAGTTCAGTCTGCACCTGCACAATGTTTGAGATCTTCAGTGTGGGACACTGGTGGACAGGGCAGATATCAGTCCTCAGAGGAACAACTACCTGAATACTCATTGAAGCAGCAAAGCGGGAAAGCGCAGAGCTTGTGGTGCGTACAGCTCCTGACAGCTCTGACAGAAGCACGTCTGTGGTGAACAGCAAACTGTTTCTCCGAATTCTGCCTGTGCTGCTTCAGTCATGCCAATTGTACTCTTATTCAGGCTTTGCTCTGTTTCTACGGCAACAACAGGCTTGTCTTTCGCTCTGGCTTCCTTCATGCTGTTTACAACAAATACAATGTAATTGTGCTCTCTTTCACCTCATCTTTTTATTCCTTCACCAGCCCCCTCCATCTCGTTCTCCGTGCTTGTTCGGTACATTCTAACTGCATTCTGTTTCTGCTCCTAGCAGATGGAGGTGAATGTCAATGCCGCCCGGCCATCCACTGCACTCTGCAGTCCTCAGTGAAAACCTCATCAGGAGGACAGGTACCAGTGCACTCATGCAGTGGCACCGTCCAAAGGATAAGGAGGGAGAAGATGAGCACAGCGCACACAATTTCATGGCTTCAAGAGCGGCTTATCACCCATGTCACATGTCATCTTGTCTGTCGCTGCCTGTTGTTTTTATCAGTGGTGCAAAAACAAAAAGTACTGTATTAGCTTCACAGGATCAACCGGCAACATTTGTTTCAAACAATTTAAAATCATAAACCTCTGTGTCAAAAATCAGCCAAGTACCAACAGCTGCAGTTTATAAAATGGCCACTTGTGGTTGGCTTCAAAAGTGACTCTCAAAGCTTGACGTGACTTTGTACTATGAAATACTCTGACATATTTTAAAACTGACGTAACAGGTCTTAGTGATAATAAGTGTCTGTATGTCCAGAAGTTGTGGTTGTCTTATGACTATATATGGTGTTGGTCAGATCTGGATCTCACTGCTTCCTCTGGAGTCACAGGACCTGCCTCTAGTCTCCTAAAGGGGGGGTGACAGTGATGAAACCCAGGATATGACAGTTGGTTTTATCACTCTAAACAGGCTTTATAAGATGCTGAAACACTTGATGTATGTTTGCTGAAGATGCTTTGCAGAATTTTAAAATGTGCTCCGAGCTTCAAGCTGTACACATTTTATAAGCAGCAAACATCTGGTACTTTGCCTAAGGGAACTGTTTGTGAACTCTGCCTTTTCTTTCAGCAGAAGTCCTCCCTCTAGTGATGCAGTGAGAAAAAAAGAACAGCAGATCTCTCCATTAATTAGAAGCCCTCACCTTTGATTTAGAGACAAAGTCACTGAGTTTCTAATAAAATGTCAATCTGTAGACACGTGATTGTTTGAAGTTTTCCCTTGACAAGCTGTATATATGATCTCACAGGGTTACAGATCAGCAACACCAGTGCAACAAAATTCCCTGAAGATGACAATTTGAAAGGACAAGGTATTCAATCTTTTATCTTTTTTATTTACCGCAATAAACATCTGCAATCTCTTAATACTGCCTTCCAATAGCTTTCATTTAATAGTTGTGATTTTTCCACATCATATAACTGCCCTGTGCACTTAAAGAGGAATGAAATCAATACAGCTTGGTGAAAATCTGCTTCAAAATTAACTTTAAAATGTTGTCCAGCTTTTAGAGTGTTGATGGTTTCTGACTACAGAGAACAGAACATGACTAAAATACTCATTAATCTGTGTGTGTTGAGCAAGGGAGGACAAAAAAAGAGACAAAACTGTGTTTTTTTGTCTGTGCGGATTCTTCATGCTGGCTCTTAAACCACTCGTTGCAGATATTACATTTGGACTGCATCTTCCATTTTAAAGTACATCCTAACTCCACGTTTCAGCTGTCTGAAAGTGTATGGTTTGCTGACACAAGATAATGTCCACCCCTGACACTCATGTGCAGCCACACGGACACGCTGCAATGTGGTAATTTTTTCTTAGGACTGGAATTTTTCTGGACTAAATACGGCTCTTATCTTTTAAATTAAAATGTGTATAGATCACTGCAGCCTGTCTGACTGACTGGGCATGCCAATTACAGTCTCCAGTCCAGCTTTCCTATCTAGAATATAAGCACATAAAAAAAGTTACTGAGTTTATTGGTGCAGAGGAGTTTATCACTACATTATGCATGCTAGGGATAAACATGGGTCTCATTCTAATGTTTTGTGGCATTGATTCCCATTAGAAAAATAACATTTTATTCATCTGAATGCTCTTTTGGAGTGACTTGTGGCAATGAGACAAATCATGATCGTGCTCAACAGTCAGAACAGCAACATGGATACATACATACATAAGTGCCTTCAAATGGAGCTTGAAAGAATATACCAATACTAACTCGCTGAGGTGACGGTCCCTCTATGTGCACACTATTGGTCATGCTAGCAGAATTATCCTATCAGCAGTCAAACAGGTGAAAAATGACTGAGTCTGTATGTGTCCCCAGACAGCCAGAAAGCAACAAGGAAGAGTTCACAGTGTGGTCACAGTAGTGAGTCCATAGGCAGAGAGAGATTAACAACGCTAATCTTTCACTGGATAACACCATGAGAGGATGATGGAGGATGGTGAAAAGAAGGACGGGGGAAGAGGAGGAAAATAAGCTCAAGAAATTTAGCAAAGAAACAAAGGTGGGATGAAACTAAAATGCAGCCAAAAACACCATGGTGTTTCTACAGGAGTTTATGAAATAACTTCCCCTCTAAATGACCGACGACTGGGAATCTCATTATCATATATTACAAGGACAAGCAAGCATCTGACTGCCCACCATCGCTCCACAAGGGACTTATTATGTGCCACCACAATGTGACACACAATCCTACCACACGTGCACAATACACCTGGCTGTGCAAGCCCCGTATGAATGACATACATTAGGCAGCCGTCGTGTGTCAGACTGTGTCGAAGCAGACGGCTTGCGGGGAGAGAAACATCCGCAGTTTCTACTAAAGCTGCTGCGAGAAAGCTTACACACGGATCTGGCAGGTAGTGGCTGAGTGTTTGGGGCCATGTGCGTCACACAAGTCAAGTCAGCATGTCACACGCAATTAAATGGCATCCTCAGATACTTTCCAGTGAACAAAAATGGAGCAGAGATACAGGCATGCAGCGTCTCAAAGAGGAGAGACGAGCGGCAGATTGAGTCTTTCATGTGATGATTTCATAATTTCCTTCTGGAATTACTTCACATATAACTGTTTTTTTTTCCACTTATCTGTGCCTGTCTGCCTCTGGTTATCTGCTGGCTTTTCTACGACAGATAGCGGTGTGCCTCGGCCACTGTGAAAAAAAATTAAATGGGTTCTCCTTAAATTTATTCTAGTTAATTCACAGCAGAAAGCTTGTTTCCAGCTCTGGGTGCAGTTTCTACTTTTCCTTTCCCAGCAGTGTGTGACAAATTTGTGTAGGTTAGTAGGTTAATAGCTATTCATCTGTCAGATTAAGTTACACAACAGCTCAGATAATATGTAAATCGGGAGATTATCATGTAAAAATGTGTTTTTTTTCTGCAATGAGAACATCTAAAAGCAGCTTAACATATAGACTGATTTATTTTTTGAGTCCTGTCATTTTGCAGTGAAGTGTTAATTTTGAGCCATGAAAATGTATGTGTGTGTGTGTGTGTGTTTGTGTGCTGGAGGTGGGCGAAAGCAGGGGTTGAATAGAACATATTGTCTCCTCCGAATGTCTCTATAACTGCAATAGGAGTACTTCTGGAACCAATCTCTGAAATACACACAGCACACTGGAGACAAAATGAACTTCTTTTCACTGTGGATCAGTGCACAACATGATGCTCTGTCTACTACCACATACAGCAGCTATGGGGACTGTAATTATTTCTTGCCATTTCCTCTCAAAGTCTATTTTCTGCTGCTACGGGTCAAGTGTAATCACAAGAATAAAGCTTAATATAGCACAGAGTGTCACGCCGACCAAAAGAAAGTAAAATAACCCGCGGAGCCACCCCAGTGGCTAATGAAATGAAATCTTTAACAAGGTGAAGCAAAATCCTTCCTCACAGCAGTCGAGGGCCTCAAAGGCCCGCCTGTCATGTCAGCTCTTCCACATTTAATTATGTTTTTTAGCACTCCAACCTCAAGTGGCTCGACGCAGCCAGGGCCTGTGGGAGAATCGTGCAGGTCCTGAACAGACGTGTGGACTAACAACACCAGCTGCTGGCATGTGTATGTGTGTGTACCTGCATGCTGAGCGTACCTCCTCAAAGACAAACAGTGAGGCAGAAAAATAACTGCAGCAGCTTTAAACGGTCTGTAATCTCTTTAGTGTGTGATATTAAAAAAAACGTTTAATGATTTGATTTATTTTCAGCTGTCTCATATTTGGATTTCTATGTGAAGGACTCTTCAGGGATCCATGTCACTTGTTGCTCTTGTGTGCTTTGCTCCAGTTGGCAGCTGTGGGCAGCTGTGGTAACTACCTAATGTAGCAAAATCTATCTTAAGTCAATAAAAACATTGAAACTCCTGTGTCTGACCAGGAAGGTAAATTGGCTACACAGGCTGCAGACAGCTTGCTAGTGTAAAATTAGCTTTTATTAGCCAGAATTGTTGCAAGGCTTGAGGCAGTCAGCCTGCTGGCTATAACCAGCAATATCTGCCATTATACTTAAGCCAAGGTAAACCGGGTTAAAAAAAGTATGTACAGTTGTACTGCAATGTATTGCTCACCAACAAGTTTGTGGTCGTCACTTATAAACAAACATGACTCAACGCAGGCAGCATCACTTTTTAGCTCATTAATAGACGTGGAAAAATAATCTAATGAAATAGCCTGGTGTTTGAGCAAAAATACCAAACATTCAGTGGCTCAGTTTGAAAGCAAATTCTGTTTTGAGCACAAATTAATCAGATAAAGGTGAGTTACAGTCCACAGAAAAGTACAAAACATCTACTCTCCTCAGTCAGTCATGATTTTGTGGCTTTTTTGTGAATTTTTCATAAATTCCTTCAGTGTTATATGTAAAGTAGGTTAGTTTGCTGACATGCAACATTTAAACCTTTGTGAAAACTGCTGCCAGAAATACAGAGAATCCCATTCTGTCTGCCCGTTATCTTCTCTCTCCAGATTCTGCTTTATGCAAGGCACCAGCACCTGTTTGGCCTCTGAACATCTACACTGGGACCAACATGTGTCTATTTATACTGTATGTGTGTGTATGAAAAAGAGGATGAGTGCAATAAGTGTAACCAGAATATCCAAAGCAGCATGGTTTCTTTGTGTAGTTATTGACATTATTAGATTATTTTTCATATAGGCTACTTTTTAAAACTGAATCACTTTTTAACTGTTACCAAAGTCAGACTAGGTGTGACCTCCTTGAGTTTACCAAAGTCACACATGTAAACACTCATTTTCCTGATAACTCAGCGTTTCATGCCCACTTCTGCAACCCCTAAGGCTTTCTGGTTAATTATTATGGCATTTCCATTTGCAAGCCCCTGGGCGCGGCCATCTGCAGGGGACTGATTTGGACATGTTTGATCCACCAAATGTTTGAAAGATTTTCCTCCGCCTCAGGCCTGTGAAACATATATAAACATATTTGTAGAATTTCTTTTTTTTTTTTTTTTTTGGACAATGTATGACTAATAAAGTACACTATGAAACCATACTGTTGTTAAGTGGTGGGCAAAGAGTGTAAAATTCATTCAACGAAAAACTAAAAAAAATGCTTCGTTAGACAGCAAAGACGGATATATCTGACTAGTCTCTGTCTAGCCTGAAGGCTGTTGTTGAAAATTTTTGTAGTGGCGGTCAGTGTTTGATCTTGCCTCTACAAAGTCCTGAGATGCTCCATCAGTGCAGGCGGCAGCGGTTAACAACACGCCAGACAACAGTGAGAAGACAAGGCAAACTTCACTGTCCTTGACACACACTTATGGAAGGACGGAGCCTCCAGCAATCTTTCTACTTTCATAAAAAATACATGCAGCATCAAAAGGGCAGGTATCGAGTTTCAGACTCTTCAGTTTGTGCACAATGCGTCACTGAAATACCCTGAAAAAAAGATAAGTTTGTATGTTGTATGTGAAAATAAATGTGGGAAAATGGAAGTCTCCATGCAGCTGCATCTACTGAAGCGATGTAATGTTTCTCACCTCACTGGACAAAATCACACACTGCTCATATAAATGACTATAATTACAATAAATATGCCAAACAGTGACGCAGCAAATGAGAGTTACAGAGATACGACAATCAACAAACACCCACAGAAAGTTCAACATACATTTCCTACAAAAACATAAATCTCAAAGTCAGTTTGGGTCTTCTCCTCCCCTACCTGCCAACTTGTACCAGAGCTTACTTTATTGTAAACTCATGAATAATCCATTCCCTGCATGCCTTATCAAAAAACCCCAGACTCAAATAAATCTGACTGTATTATTTGCAAACTGTCACAGAACTTTTCCTCCTTTTCTGTCCAAGATTTAAAACTTTCATTCTCCAAGTCTCTTGATGCTATTTTTTTAAAACTCAATTTATCGACTCAAACATGGGCTCTCAAGTGGAGAACCGCAGTGCACAAAGTGTCCACAAGCACAAATGAACTTGAGTGGAACGAGGCCAAAGAGAGGCCAGCAACAGTTAAAGATGTGTTGCTCTCTAAAGGAGCAGCTGACTAACTCTGAATTCTAAGCAGAGGAAAGTTCTGATTTTTTTTTTCTCCTCGAGGCGCTAAAAGACCAGTTGTGTTGTCTAAAGAAGGCCAGATGGGCCTGCACACTGTGACTAAACTATGGGCACACTGACACACACAAACACACCTCCAGGACCCGTAAGCTGATCAGCATTCAAAGTAAATGCTCACTTTTTTCTCTTTTTCCTCGCTAGGTTTCTACTATCTGCTGATGCTTCCACAGGGCGGAGGAATGGGAATCTTTGCCGTTTATCCACTTATTTCTTCACAGAGGGGGTCAGGAGATGGATGGAGAGAGTGACGTAAAAGGTTGTGCATTTCCACAGTTAGAAAACTTGGCAGCAGGGAGACCAAACACCCCTCCAGACATGATTAAGTTTACAGTTTATTCCCAAACAGACGGAGGTAACCTTCGTACAACCGGTGCCGAGTTTTGGTCCCTTGAACAGTAACAGGAGGATGAAACGTGACACCATATGCAGCATGAAGAAGCCTCTTGAAAACACCTGTGATGCTGCACTTAGTTAAGCTCTATTGTGATGTGATGAGGCAGAGAAAAAAAGAGCAGGGTATGCACATATTGTCTTAGCACCTCGCTTTGTTCTCGAGCACAAAAAAAAGCAACAGAGAGCACTTAACTGAGGTGTTTGATGGAGCATAGACACACATAGAAAGGTATGAGGGAGACAAATTAGGCCTGATAACAGCCTGAGATGTAAAAAAAAAAAAAAAAAAAAAGAATTCATAATGACACCTTGAGGCTGAAGGACGTGCTGAGAAAAGTCAGATTTTAGAGAAAAACATCAAAATCCTAGACTGTTTGCACACATTCTTAAATCAAAATGAGTCATTCAGTCTCTGAAATAGGTAATTTTTAGAAATATGAGCCAGTTAATTCCCAACAGAATTAATCTAAGGTTGAAGCACAGACAGCCTCAGTTAGGTCTTAGTCAGACAGCCCAGACTTTCACTCTGGCTCATTAGATAGAAAATCTCAGCTGAAGCCACAGGCAGCACAGGATTTAATTTGTTTGTGAAAGAAAACTGAGGTTGCCATTCCACCTGTGGCAACAAAGAGAATTAACTCTGATTGTTCTCCGATAGTAACACCACTTCAATTCTTGACCTTTCACTGTTTAAAATTAAAGGTTCAAATTTGCTAGCTGAGATTTAAGAAATAATTATTTTTTTCTCTGTAATTCCCATACTTAGTTAAAAACCTATTAAAAGTAAATCTACATTATAATAAAGTTTTTAGCCATCTGGAGAGATGTGATTGTGGGTGTATGAGTGACAGTAAATAACCTGTGTGCCACAAAAACAAAAACAACAACACTCGCACTGTGAGCCTTCTTTGTTTGCTAAATTGTGTTATTTAAGAAAGAAACAAAGAAAGACCTTTTTCATAATGACTAGAAAAAATAATTACAGCCAAAGACTTTTACTCAAGAGGGAGGAAATTATTATTATTAAATGTTATTTTCATGACTCTCACTCACCTATAACATCATAATTTGGGTTAACTGAGTTAGACAGACATCTGTGAAGATGACGACACTCAGAGACAACATGCTGAGCTTCAAAAAAGCTCTTCAGACAACTAAATTTCAGAAAACTAAATTATGCTATGGCCACAGATGACCAACCTGACATTTAAGAACATTGGATAAACCGTCTGTCAGCAGGAAACTGGAAATAAATAGCAGCTGCTTATGTTTAAAATCTCATAGTTTGTCACCATATACTGTCACACAGCTTCCTCCTTCACACCTGATAAACAAGACCGATATGTCTTTTAGGTTCCACTTAAACATACTATTAAAACAATTAATCTGCCCCGTAATCCTCAGCCGTGCCACCCCAGCCTTTAAGAGTGTGCGCCTCTTCACGTACCTGCTTGTCCTTGTCCTTCGCTTTCCCACTGCCGGACACCCGCGACGAGGTGACATCACGGGGGATGACAGAGATTTGGTGCAGTGGCATGTTCATTCCAGCAGAACCAACCAGGGACGCTTAGACACACACTTCCTGTCCCACTGCCAGAGCAAAGGGCATGATGGTCTGAACTGCGACACCTGGCCTGCACCAACCCTGCAGACGACACACATCACATCACAATTACCAACCAAAATTAAATGTGTGATATGAATGCAGCTGCTGAAGTGTCACAGCCATTATCATCCGTTCAGCAGAGCGGTTAACTTTTTTACTGCTGTACTGAGCTTTTAAGCCCATTAAAGGTCAACTAATATTTATACTTCACTATTTATCCAAATTGATATTTTGATATTGGTCTCTAATTGAACTCAAAGGCACTCTGCTTGTGTTGCATAAGGCACCAAATCACAACAAACCTGTTCTCATAGGATGCACATGTCTTCTGTGCAGTGATAACATTACTGTGAATTGTTTGGTAGTTTGTAAATGACACTGCTCAATCTCTTGAATAGTAAGGTCATAATACCTGGAAAGAGACATTGCTGCAACTCACAACAACAATTACTGAGATGGATCACAGAAAAAAAGGATGAATTGCCCCTTTAACTTTTCTTGTTACTAACCCAGAAACTTTATGGTATTCCCAAGCCTCCAAAGCACCAAAGTCTCAGAATAGCACAGACAGAGTGTAATAAATTATCACAAAGATAATCCAATGATGTGTGTAATAAATCACCACAGTGGTGTATAGGAATTCACTTTTTTCCTGATGGATTCAGAGAGGTGGAGAGGAGTATGTTTCTCTATTCAGATCCTATGGATTCAGACAGACAGTCATGAAAGCAGCAGCCGCAGCAGCAGTACGGGGGCCGTCCTAAGGAGTTACACAAGAGGTTTTACAAATGGGTCATTTTAACTTCAGTTAATACAGCCATCTGTACTGTCACTGACAGCAATTAAGCTTTAGCTGCTTCTCACCACTAGACTGAGTGTGTGTATGTGTGTGTTTGCACGTAGGCCCGTCTGCCAAGCAAAACCTCAAGCTCCACAGTATGAAAATGACGGGATTAAGAAACCAAAATGCAAGCAGACAGATGGGAGGTCAGAAAAAATGGCAGCAATCAGAAACCAGTGATGATGACAAGAGGAGGGAAGCCAGTTGGTGGCTGATGTTTGTGTAGGCTTTGGACTGAGAATGACACACGACTTCATCAAGAAGAAGTCCAGCACAGCCGGAGCTGCCACTTCAGGTCATCAGTGCAGTGTCTCCGATCAGTATTCATCAAGATGGAGAGCTGATAAGAAGCCACAGACACAGTCTGATTGTATCAGCTGCTTGTGCAACAGCTGGCAGTCTCTGCTTGGTGCCAATAGATGGCGGAGGATCAGGTGCTGATAAAAAAAAAACAACTAAACAGGATGCACCAAACAGGATGCCTACAATTCTCCAGCACTCATCCAAACCATATACACCGCTGGACATAGTGGAGGAATGAGGGACTCAAGGCTGAACAAACACAAACCTAATCAGTAGCTCAGTTTGTCTTTCACTTCTACTGTTTATCCCAGTCAGAGTGAAACCTTTAAAAAAACCTATTTAGATAAAAAACTATTATATATTATCATTA
>JAVQJX010197759.1:0-10924 GCA_036025115.1 Ambassis agassizii
GTTGTCCTATCACAGCGCTAGCTTCCTGCTTCACCTCAGCTCCACTCTCACTCCCCCTCTTTGTCTGTAGTTGGAGTTTAGGTGGACTGTGACGCTGACAACATGGAGACGGTCAGAGCGTACAAAACGGCTCTTCACAAACAGATAGGTGGCATCATGGGAGGTGGCCTCCCCTTATGTGTATCAGCTGGTTTACTTACTTGCCAAACAAAGGGTTCAGCTGTTTGGAGATGTAGTTCTCTTTGTCTTTGATCTCTGTTTTCCCCAGTCTGATTGCAATGTATGGGTCGGCTTTCCCATTAATGTCTGCTGGGTGCAGGTCAGTTGCCTGCAAAGAAAACAAAAAAATCAGTAATCACAAAGAACATCCCTGCATGTAGGGTCTACAGAGGAGTGATCGGATTGGCTTACCCTGATGACATAGATGCGGACAAGCACGTTAATGGGATCGTTGTGAGGAATGTTCTGAAACATTCCCATTGTGGAGTCAACGTTCATGTCTCTGGACATGTCGTCTGACACTTTGTACATGCACATTGAACCCTGCAATGGCAAAATGAGAGACATATGAAGCAAACAAATGAAAAGAAAACATCCCCACATTATTTTTTTCTGTGCATCAAACCTTAAATTTTCCAACAATCCTGTCCTCGTCTGTCGCGTTCTGGTCGTCATCATCACCGGCTTTCCCCCTGAAGAGGTTAAAGCTGTGCAGCCAGTCCTCAAAGTTGTCAAATTCACTCTCCAGCTCCTTTGGATACACCTTGATTGAGAGCAGAAAAGTCAATGAAAGGACAGAAATCATGTTGTGAATAAAGATGCACAACTGTTCTCTCACCTTCAGCTCATCCAGCTTCGGTTTCTTCTTCTCCAGCGGATCAGCAGCCGGCTTCTTCTTCTCCTTCTTTCCTTTTCCTCTCTTGGTGCCTTTCACAGGAGAGTCATCAGGTTTGATATCTGAGGTTGTCAGTGAGGGTGAAGGGAAGAGGGATGGGGGGTGTTGAGGGGGAATGAGGGAGCAGAGCACTCGAGACATGAATTCCACATGAAAGTTGCCAAAACCAGCTTTTACTCTAAACAGCAAGCATGCCATTGAAGTGTATACAGCTGAGTGTATACAGTTCAGTGGGATTACTTGATGATGTGACAGGATCCTCCAGGCAGGCAGCTGTGGGAATCTATGCAGTTTACTTCTATATCACTAAAATTAATGTCATCAAAATTACTTTCTGCCTTGTAATTGACAACTTTCATGGGCAGCATACTGTTAATATGCACATATGGGAATGAAAAAGCGGTTCTCCCACGAGTGGAAATTTTGGATTCATGTCAGCATCTACATGGAGGAAATCTCCGGCTACGAACACTACGAGCGTCACTATCGCACTGTAGAAGAAAACGGCAGAGTTAGTGAGCTTATAAAAACATGGACATGCATAAATAATAATAATACATACATAATAATAATACATACAGCTCTTTTCTGAGGTCTGTTGTACCATTAAAAGTAATATAATCAAAGAAAATCATGTGATCTATCTGATTTTTCCCTCTGCAGTGCGGAATGTTTGTCTCCCCCTTAAGGTAGTGAGTGGAACTACACATGTTGACATGATAGACATTACATTTGTAGTGTTTTATTGTTTCAATATGAGCCCATAATGTAGCTTTTTTCTTTGCAAACATAGATATTATCATTGTCAACACAACAGAGACCCAGCGCCTCTGGGTTAAATCAGCACAGTGTGGTCTGCAGTGTAGCTTTAAAACATCACAGTTGTTATGATTCAAAAGGAATAATCAAACACCACATCTGATGTTACCTCCACCGTCTGCTATGTCCATGTCTTCTTTGTCCCCTGAGTCTGACAGAGCTGCCTCTTGAGCCTTGAGTATCTGAAGAAGACGAAGAAGAATTTTATTTGTCCTGTATGATCCATGTACTTCTCAGTGTTTCAAACAACGACTCCTGTTTCTCACCTCTGTCAACGTTTCAATGGAGGCAAAATATTTGGACCACCAGTCCAGCATGCTCTCATCCAGCTCCTCCTCTTCGGGGTCTTCACCCTTCTTCCTCTTCCTTTTATTTCCCTTGTCATCATCCTTTTTTAAAACAATCAAAATTATCAGATAATGTCCAAACAAGGATTTGTTTTTTTTAGTTGAGACTCACCTCAACTTTAACCACAGCATCGCAGCCCTGCAGTGTGAAATAATGTCCACAAAATATAATTATTATCTCATTATCTCTGTTTAATTTGTATTTCAGGTCTTGGACACTTACAGAGTCTAGTTTGACCACAGTTTCCATCTTCTTGTAAGCAGGCTCAGACTCCATGTTTACAACAATAATTTCCTCTGAAAGATAAAGGAGTAATTCATTCATTGACACATCATTATCAATAAAACTCCAGGTTATAGTCCTGGAGTACCTGTGGTGGAATAGTTGTTGGCCTGCTTGTCCGCCCCCCTGTAGATGAACTTTCTCAGAGTGGTGACAGCGTTGGAGCCAACTAAAGTGTAGCGACCAAACGCTCTGCAGTCCACCACTCGAATGTTCAGCGGCGGGTGAAGCAGCTCGTTCTCAGGCAAGTCCTGACGCACAAAAGTTCCAGACTGAGTTTCTTTTCAACAAATAAACAAGAACATGGTGTTTTTTTTTTAGATGATAAGATATAGTACCACTTCAAACCACTTGACAAGAGTGCTGAAGTTGGGGTTTTTCCTGTAGTTGGGGATGACGGCGGACTGGACTCCCTTTCCGGCACATTCGATGTCCACGCGAGGTCGATCCACCTGAGCGAGGTTCACCCTCTTCAGGTCTCTCAAGCCCCAGAACAAAACCTGAAGGAAAATATTCCTGTTACTGTGTTACATTACACGTCACTCCACCGATGTCAAAGTCTTCACCTCGATCCTGTATTTGCTGAGCACCGGTCTGATCCCCAGTGGCACAGGCAGGATGGGGCCGCGGTCCATGTCTGACGGACCATCTATTGGAGGAAGGTCAGCTTTTCCATTGGGGCCAATCTAATCAGAACACCACTAACCGTTACGACTTGATTCCTGACCTCAGGTGGTGTTGATGCTCTGATAAGCTCACCTGCAGGAGTTCAAAGGCTGCCAGCATTTCTCCAGCGGTGCAGTTTCCACGGTAGATCTGATAGTACTCCAGCTGTGGAGGGAAGCGCGGGGGACCGTAGTGCTCGTCGGCCATTTTGACTACAGGCTTAGCAAAGGTCCGACCCATGAAGTCAGCTTTACCCTGCAAAGCAAAGGACAGGACATACAGTGAGATGTAAATTCTGGTTTGAATATAAGAGAACTGTGACCTACCATGTCTGATACATGAAGGCTGATTATGATGTATTAGTTTGTCCTGTCAGCAGAGAGAAACATGGCTCCAGATGCACATGTTTCCATTTTTTTTTTAAAAAATGACAAAACTAACAAAAGCAAGATCCCTGAAATAACCAGTGAACTGCAAAACAGATAATGATTGATTATTGATCTGCTGTGCGTCTATGCAGCTAAATCTTTCTTGCAGTTAGTGGTTATGAAAAGTCCCTGCTGGCCACATCCCAGAAAACACCAACATTTCACTTTAAAGGAATGCAACAGGGATAAGTTGATCTGTGTGATGATCCTCATGGACCTGCTCTTATTCCTCTTGCATGCCTTTCCATAACAATCTACTCTGCACACATTGCAGTGCTGCTACACTACATCAAGCCAATCCACACTCTACTTATCCAAAAGGGTCATCCAAAACAATGGTGGAGCAAATATGAAATTATCAGTCAGCAAATATGCACAAAAATCCATTTATTTTACTAAAATAAGACACAACATTCAGGCTTTATCAGATGCTGGTCTTTAAGCAGCATGTTTACTCTTACATTTCCAGTGAATGATAGCCAGACTGTTAAATTATTAGGTTGATAAAGATGAAGGAGCATGATAAGACATTCGAGCTGAAGACAAATGGAAACAAGGAGGTGTCTCCATTTCAACTCTTACCACTGTGTCTTGATCATAGAGTTCAATGACGATGATGGGAGGGTCATCTCTCAGCTCGGTGGCCTCACCGAACAGCTCCACGTTCTCAAAAACCAGCAATTGGTCCCACGTTGGGCAGAGAGTCTCAGCCAGCACCTGCAGAAAAAATAATTTAACATGATCCTGAAAGTGCATCATATTCACTGTGTGTTAGTAATCACCTCTGTGACTTGGCTTTGTGTTGAGAAGAAGACTCTTGCAAATGGGTCAGACAGTCCGGTGCTGTCTGCAGCGAACAGGCTGCGGGCCTGGTACATGTGGACCCTCAGCTGGAAGATCTGTTTCACTGCAAACAAACAGTGGACGTCACATGAAGTGCGTGTGACAGAACGACATCGGGACTGGATGTTGGTCTTACTCATGTAGGTGAGGCTGATGGGAGGCGAGGATGGGAGGCCAGGTCCTTTGCACAGTTTATTTTCCTCAAACCCGTTGGGCAGGCCGTTCAGGTAGTCTTTGCGCTGCCTGTTCAGACCCAGCCACAGGTAGATCTCTAACTTGGACTGTACTGTCCAGCCAGCAGGTCCAAACCCCTTCTTACCAGGGATCTTTACAAGAGGAAACATCACAGAACAACGTCAGATATCTGTGTTTTTTGGAGAGGCCAAACAAAATAAATACACATTTAAGCTCACCCTGAGGAAGATTGTTTTGACTTTTCCGCAGTCCTTCCCCCTCTCTTCATCGATGTGAGAGAACAGGATGTCTTTGGAGGGGACGCGTGCGTACGCAATCCGCTTCCCGTTGCTTATCATCCAAATGAAAACATCTGGAACGCTGTGTTGAGGCTGCAGTAACATAAGAACACATTGAAATGGCGACTCCTCAACACTTCCTGTTTTATAGTGGACAGGTGTTTACCTCGTCAGCCAGGAAGCGCAGCTTTGACAGGAAGTTCTGAGCCAGTTTTACTTTATCTCTTACTGTGCTTTTCTTCACCTGGGACCTCATCGTCTTTGCTTGCTGACCGATGCTTTCCTAAAGCCAGAAACAAGGCTAAGCATTCAGTAAAACAATGTAAAGACTAATTAAGCAAAGAAAAAAAACGGACATACCACTTCTGACATGCACAGCTTCAGTCTCTCCCTGTCGAGTTTGGTTCTGCCTGACTGGTTCTCATCCTTGCTTGCCAATGAAAGGAACTGACTGAAAGTATCAGAGCTTGTTTAGTGTGGAAATTGTTTTGTTTTAGCTGAATTTTGCTGTTAACTACCGACCTGCATCCATGGCTGAGCTCCTCCAGGACGCCTCTCAGCCTGCGCTCGGGATAGGCCTTCTCTGTTTTGATGATCTCCTGCACATCATTCAGTCCATCCTCCTGTAAAAGTATCATAATAAGGACTCTACAGTTCTTTGTACATCACTTAGTAAACCGTCAAACTTGCCAGTTTTTCTGCGATGTTGTCTATAATGTTAGCATTGTACAGCCTCCTCCTCTGATCCTGCCACCAGCTCTTGATGTAGATACAAGGTTTCCTCTCAAAATACGGGAGATGGAAGTAATTCCTGTGGATCATGATTATGAATCAGATTTGTCTTTACAGTAAGCAGGTTGTGTTGGTTTTTTTTACACTTTTATTGCTCTGACCGGTCAGTGACGACAGGTTTCATGGGTGGTGTTGTTGCCACTGATGTCAGGTCTCCATCATCATCCATCTCCTCCTCACTGGAGTTGTGGATCAGCTCAGTTTCTGCTTCATCAGCGTCACCTTTCTTGCCCTTTGTCCTTGGTTTGGCGACACCATCAATCTCGTTTCCATAGTAACCTGGCGTTAGTGACAGTGTTATTTTTTTTCTCCTCATGAAAAGATGCTTTATGGAAAAACATGAGGTAAAATACCTATGGTGATTTCAAAGTTTATGGGCTTATCGCCGATCTTTCTGTCAATCATTGTTGCCTCTAGGAATGAACCAAAGAGGAAAAACTCCTCCACCTTCCCTGTAGCTGTCTGTTTAAAGGAAACAGGAACAGGGTGTGAGTATCAGCAGGAGCTGCAGTGTGACTTACATGGTCCATCAACAAAAAGAAGCCACATTAATGCAAACAGCTATTAATAATGCACCAGGTGGGCTAAATTAGGACTATTAATAATTCACCTGCAGCACAATGACCTGTCAGCAGGACTAACAATTGGTTTCCTCTACATGGCTGCCCATCCGGGCAGGGACCCACCTCTGAGATGTTGGGCACCCCCTCCATCTGCACCTCTGTGGAGCAGGTAATGTCAGGGGAGGAGGGGTCCAGGATCTCCACACCTAGGCTGATAAGCAGACGAGCCCTGAAGGACACCCCTTCACCGAGCCCTTCGTTCAGCTCCTGGTACTCGTCCATCAGTGTGTAGGTGCGAGTGGAGCCATACATGTTGACCCAGGCCGGCCCCAGTGTAGGAAGGAAGCCTGAGGAATAAAGGATAAAAATGTATTACATGAGAGACAATCAGAAAGATTCACGTCTTCAAACCATAAATCACCTTTGTCTCCATCGTTGGAGATCTTCCTCAGGTCTAAGTAGTGTGTTCCTAGAGCAACATCATTCACTTTGTCGGAGTCACGGAGCTGAAGCTTCATGCGGTTACACAGTGGAGGAAACATCTCTGTGAAAACTATTTGCTCGTTCCATATCGGCTCATAGCAGCTCTTCTGAACGGACGTTTTCCCCTGAAATCACAACATCATGATCAATATTCTGACCTGCCGGAGAGCAAAGAGGAGTATTTCTGACGTTTGTTACCTTCTGCCCGGCAAACTGTACTTGGACATAAGGATCAACCAGGTCTTTGTTTTCTCCTATGAAGGCCTTTTTGACGTTGGCCATGATACTGGTGTTCATTCTAGGGAGTCCTTCAGCTCTGTAGATCTTCAGGTAATAACGAGCCCACTGCCGCTCTGCAGGGACCCCCTCTGGTAGCAACAGATTCCTGCAACAGAAGTGGATTATTTTTACATGAAAAGAAAAGGCTTAAATATTGAGTGAATTGTTTCACAATCTACCCCTCTATGTCATCCTCATCAGACTCGTTGGCTTTGTGTGGACTCTTTATGGTGTCTCCTTTAGCCACAACTGCTATGTCGCATTTAACGTAGCCTTTGCCGCCAGCTGTGATGTCATCAGGGTCGGACAGCAGAGCCCATTTGTGGTAAAACTGATGATCTGCAGGACCAAAGTAAAGTAACTGATGTGTAACATATTGATAAATGTGATTCTACTGAGTGTTTACCAGGCTGTGAGTAGATTGTGCCAACATCCATTTTAAATGTTCCAACCAGTGTTCCACTCCTCAGAAGGTTTTTGGAGTGGATCACCTAAAAAGTGGGATCGATGTGATTTAAATGATTCAACTTAAAAAAATACACTTTAATGTTAAGAAGAAAAAAACTTACAGATACTTTCAGGATTTTGTCAAACATGACGTCTGGAGGGACGTGGAAGTCGAAGACAAAATACTGGAGGAAAAAAGAGGAGAAGAGTTTTATGGTCATATTGTGAGGGTCACGTTTTGGGTTTGCAGATTATTGACTCACCTCGTTGTAGTATGGGCAGTTGGTGGATTCCTTCATGGAGGTGTACTTCTTATCTTCTCCGATCTCCACACACACCATTGGATCCATGTTCAGTCCCACCAGCTGTCTGGCTTCAATCACTGTCACACTCACCTGAAATTAAATCATCAAATAAGTCATCAACACAAAGACAACAACACAACATGTGGGACACTTACTTGGTAATCCACTGGTCTTCCAGAGCTGGGCTCCATCTTGATGTCTGGCTTTGACCTGCAGGATGAGACCCACATGAGCAACAATAACTGTTTCAAAGTCAGATATCAATACTCACCTCTTATTCGACACATTGGTGGTGACGGCCGTAACCGAGGCCACTGAGATGGTGTCGGGGTCCGGGCCTCCTCTCATGAACATACCCTGCCGGTCCAGGTTCTCTGTCTCCAGAATAGCTGGCTCATCTGGAGGTCATATTAGAGAGCAAAGTGATCAATACATTTGAGTCAGTTTGTGTCACATCGGCTTAGATTTTCTCTGATACCTCCATTCCTGTCCTCCTTGTGTCCACGATGCTTACTGCGCTTCATGGTTCAAAATTGATCTGTGAAAGAAATGTATTTACTGTTTCTACGGCAACAGGCACCATCAACTGCAGACAGAAGGAGGGCAATGGCTAATTGATCTAAAGAAAGCAATTGGAAAATACCTAAATAATTAACAGCATTTAGATCATTTATTTAAATCTAAAAGATATATTTGTGACACACAGAGTGCAGCATGCATGCTATTATTTTTAAAAAGGGGGTGTCAGTGTACCACCACACCCTGGTTTTAAGCCTTTAAAGAGACCTTTCAATTATTCAAATCAGCTGACCTTAATACATCAATTAAAGGGGATACATTTCACATGCATTGAGACAATAATACACTTAAAATAATTAATCTGCACAGTGCCAATTATTATCAACACAAAAACATGTTCATTACATGTTTAAGTTGACACAAAAATGATGCATGTAAAGATGTAACAAGAATAATAGAAGTTTGAGTGTTTCAAGGAAAGAAAAATATCACAAATTTATTCACATAACACAGGGCCTAAAATGTAAAGCTGCATTTAGATCAGCAAGATGTAAAAAATAAGAGAAAATCAACTGAACAAATTTAGCAGAACAAATAAAAGTCATCAAAGTCCGTCCTTCTCAAAGAAAGTCTTTCAATTAAAGTGCATGACAGTGAGGCCTAAATGCCAAAGTTTGCTTGTTTCATCAGATGTTTCTAAGGCTTTAAAAAATAATAATTGATTATACTCACCCTCATGCAAAGAAAAAAATGATTCTCGTCTCCTTTTCAGGAGGCTTCTGTCCTGAACGTCTCTTTTTTTCCCCCTTGTCGGATCACTAAATGAGCATTTTACACATTTACGCCGCACTAAGAATAAAGCTACAAAGTAAAGTTGTGCAGAAAAGAGTTTGAGGGTTTGTCCAAGTCTGAAGTTGGGCAGGAGTGATGTGATACACCAATGAATAGTGCATGAGTGTTGAACCCGAGACCGGCAACTATAACTAGGGGACTGCTGAGAGACGTCACTGTGAGCAGAGTCTGCCAATCCACTGCCTCCAAGGGACATGAATGTTAAACAAATTATGCAAACAAATGTTGCTTTAAACCAATAAAAACACACATTGATCAGTGAAGTATTGATTATACACTCAAAAGATGCATCAAAACAAAACAACTTCTAGAAAAACTTAAAAATGTTTTCACATCAGGTAATCAATATATTGTAGAAGTGACAGAATTTCATGGAAGTAAACAAAATGTCAGCCCGGCCTGCTTGGCTCCTTTTACATCATTAATAAGTCTTGTGTCAAATCCTGTTCGTAATGCCTCGAGTTTTATGTCCCATAACTGATATCACATGAATAAGTCTATTTACTACCATCAAATGAAGGGGAAACAATCAAAAGATTTGATTATGTTGAATTATTTTTGAAGAGCAGAGGCATGCTTAAGCAACTTCTATTGAATGTTGAACTCATCATCTCATCAATTACACATACAGCCAGTCTTTAAACCATACGTCAAAGTCTAAAGTTGCTGGTATCCGATGAAACAAGGCTCTGAATTATTCACGTGGCCCAGTCAGTGTTGCATGTGGCATCCTCATTATGGGACGGGTATCACTGTTCACAACAAAAGAAATGGATTTTGCTTAGAGGGAATAATAAGGAAATGTGTTAGCATTGTTAGCATAATGAGGGGAAACTTCTTCTACCCACTTTAAGAAAATATACAGATTTTTTTCACACATATATATAAACTAATCTTTAATAAATGTGCATTAAACAAAAAAAATCTGTTACCAAGAAATGTAACAAATATTTTTCCTGCAGCTGGAAGCATGTGTTAGCCTCACTCACTGCTGAAGGATTCTGCTGTTAATTACATGATTCAATACCAGCTAAGAGGGGTTGAGGAGATGTCCTACTTCCTCCAGGATAGCCGGTAACCATGTCACCAATCGTGCAAAGTTACCGCTTGCCCCTGTAGTCTAAAATACTGACCTCGCTCTCTGATGGCTGCTGTCATCGTGCTCACAGTTAAACACTGTACATCAGCCGACAAAACGGAATGACTGCAAGAAGAAAACATGGACGAAAACTCTCATTTCTTTCACATCAGAGGCTCCATGCTGAGATTATATGTTGAATTATTATTATTATTATTGAATATTTAGGTAACACTTATGAATATGCATGAGCACGCAACCAAGCCCTTAAACTGACACCTTTGACAATGTCGTCTAGGATGAACCACAGAATGACTTGATACCAACCATGCAATCTTATCCCATGTAGGTCCAGTGACCAAAAGGCCTTCTGTGGCTGCTTGTTTGTAGACTGGTTATCAACATCTTATTTGTGCTTCAGTGACTCTGTGGGCACACCACCTGACTGTGGTGTTGTGTATCATTATGGCACATTTCAGACCACAGAAACACAGCCGAGAGGGTGTTGTTGGCTGTGGTGTCAATCGGGGGCATCGTGCTATAGCTGGTGAGCACGTAGAAGCCCAGATGACCTCAAGTAACCCCTTAAAGTGTGTTTTTTAAAATTGGTATATTAGTGATTTGTCACCACAGTTGCATCCCTTCAGATTTCCACACATCAGGTTGTCACATAAGGATAATTTAGCACAGATGTAGTTATAAGAAAATGACTTGAGGACATCTGGAAAATGTTCTTAGATGAGCACGTATGATTTAATGCTTGAGCAAAGTTCTTCATTAATTCACTAAATGAGCTGCAAATATAAGTAACAACTCCCTTAATGTAATGGGAAGTATTAAAACTATATAACT
>JAVQJX010197784.1:0-12109 GCA_036025115.1 Ambassis agassizii
AGAAATATCCAAGTAATCAGTAGTCAAACAAATAAATTACAGAGAATACTGACAAAAAAAGGTTGTCAAAAAAGATTAGCCAAATTGTACTAAAATTTCCCAGATGAGATTTTAACCAATAACACAAACAATAATTTAATAATAATAGTGGGCCCATTGGCCCACTAATTAGACACCAGACTAACTGTGAGTAAATGCATTTTCTTAATGAATCTGATACATGTTATGTGCCCAGTACACAGTTTGTAACTGTGAAGCAAAAAAAAGTGAATACAAGTCTGAAGATAAAGCTTCAGTGTTCCAGCCATGTCTGATATATTTGTGTAGATGGATACAAGAATAAATGATGTAAACAAAGAGTACTTTTTTGACTTCTGTCTGCTCTTTATGAGAGTCCACTGTAATTATACATCACTGTTTGTCTGACTTTATCACATTGGGTACAGTAAGTATCCAGAAAACGTGGAGTGGACATACTGTGCAGCATAAAGTCCTGCTGCCTGGTCCGACGGTAGCTGTATGTGCACGCTGTCTCCTTTTCGTAACGGGAGCACCGCGCTTCCCGAAGCCTGATCCAGCAAGCCCTTTTTGTACTCGTCGTATGTGTACATCACTGGTTCATTGTTCTTCATCAGTGCCACCCAAACATTACCTCCTTTGCAGTGGACGTGGTACGCAAAATAATAGATCCCTGGTATGCTGCAGGTGAAGATGCCACTTTGGGGATTGTAATCCTGATTGCCGTTGTGTAGGAGTTTGTCAAAGATGACAGGAGAGCCTACGGGAGGAAACGGATTAGTAAGCTTAGCAGTGAATGCGGGCATCTCCAGGCCGGCTCCACCAATTTCGCCTCCGTTCCTTTTGTGACTTTGTTGACCGCCATATGGGCCGGTCACAGGGAGGATGTATCCCAGGTCAGGGGATGCTGCAGGTGGTCCTGGAGGGCCAGGGGGTCCAGGTGGTCCAGGTTGTCCTGGAAGTCCAGGAAGGCCACTGGGACCAGTGTTACCTTGAGGCCCAATATGACCCGGGGCTCCGGGGTTCCCCTCACCGGGACTTCCAGGTTTACCTGGTATCCCTGTTTCACCTTTTGGCCCTGGAAGCCCAGGAGGTCCAAGAGGTCCCCCTGGTCCAATTAGCCCTGGAATACCCTGTGGTCCCTGGTGGCCTTTCTCTCCAGGCTGCCCCCCCTCTCCTCTTGGTCCTGGTAGTCCTGCAGCACCAGGGGCACCAGGAAAACCTCTCCCGCCAGATTCCCCCTTTGGTCCAATGGGTCCTTGCAAACCTCTTGGTCCTGGTTGTCCACCTTCTCCAGACCTACCAGGAATTCCTGAAAGACCCTGAGGTCCCATTTCACCTTTTATTCCACGATCTCCTCTTGGCCCCATTGCACCATCTTCTCCCTTTTGTCCAGGAAATCCAACACTTCCAGGAGGCCCTATTGACCCTGGAGGTCCAGGCATTCCACTAGGACCAGTTGGACCAATGACCCCTGGAACACCTTCATAACCTTTATCACCTTTAGGGCCTGTTGGTCCAGGAAGACCCGCATGTCCTTTGTGACCTTTAGGTCCTGGAAACCCTGGTTTACTGTACCCTGGCATGCCTGGCCCACCTGGTAAACCAGGGAGGCCTGGTTCTCCTTTTGCTCCAGCATGTCCTGGTTGCCCTCTTAAACCATCGTTTCCTGGTTTTCCAACTCCTGGGAAGCCTGGTAGTCCTGGCTGGCCTGCTTCACCAGGCATTCCTGCCAGCCCTGGTTCTCCTGGAGGACCAGGCTTTCCTGGTATTCCTGGTTGTCCAGGAAGACCATTTAGACCAGGTTTGCCAATGCCAGGGATGCCCACTTGTCCAGGTGGACCTGGTGGTCCATTAGGTCCTTTTAAACCAGGAAATCCAGGTAGACCAAGTCCTTTGTCGCCCTTTGGGCCTGGAGGACCAGGATACCCAGGTATACCTTTGAGGCCTGGCTCCCCCAGAGGACCTGGCTGTCCTGGCAGCCCCTGACCTCCTGGTTTTGAAATCCCAGGTAGTCCTGATGGACCTGGACTTCCTGGAGGCCCAGGAAGTCCTGTTGGTCCTTCTCCACCACTCGGGCCAAGATCACCTTTTGGTCCCGGAAATCCAGGTGGTCCAGGTTTTCCTGGCAACCCTGGCATACCAGGTTTTCCAATTCCTGGGTAGCCCTGAGGACCAGGAGGTCCTGGCTTTCCTGGTAAACCTGACATTCCTTGGCCTGGTAGCCCTGGGGGCCCTTGTGGTCCTGGAGGTCCCATTGGTCCTGGAAGACCTTGAATTCCTTGTGGTCCTTCTCGAATCCCTTCTCCACCGGGACCAGGAAGAGGTGGACCTTTAGCTCCTCTGGGGAAAGTCATTCCTGTACACAAGAAGAAACAGAAGGTGGACATGTAAAACAGAGACTGTGAGGGACAACATGAGGGACGGTTTGATCCAGCTCACCTTTGCCGTCTGTCAGTGGTCTCTCTTTGCCCATGTGCAGAGGCAGCTGAGGGAAGTTCTTCTCGTACTGTGGCATCTCATTTCCCAGAAACTGCTGCTGTGGATACCCATCATTATATTGTGGCAAAGGCAGGGGCTGCTGAGGCGGCTGCTTGTGTCCATAGTAAGCCCCGCCTTGAACCAGGCGTTGGAGACCCAGCTGGAACACCGCGATGAGGAGGAGGTGGCATGGTCGAAGGGGGGCCGGCACCATTTTCTGTGATAGAAGAGTACAAATCAGACCTCCTTTTTTTGTGGATGTGTGGTCCAGTTCTTATGAAACCCCCCCAACCGAATCCTTTTGTTTACACATCTATTCAAACAGAGCTGCTCGGATCCTTGAAGTGAATTATACGCGTATATATTATAATTAAAGAGGCCCCACAGGGGACGTGGTCACTTTTAATCCTTCAAACATGTCAGTGCTAAAGAGATCGTCTCAGCGCTGCCAAGAGAAAATAAACGCTGATGAATGTATGTTTTTTTCCTCGGCTGCTCTGTTTGTGTGTCCTGAATCCGAACCAAAAGGATCAAAGAGTCTGGAGTCCTTGAATAATTAAAGAAAGACTTTCTCACATATTTGGGTCCAATTATTTGAAAAAAAAAAAAGAAAAAAAAGGTTCAGTCTACAGTGGAACATTTTTAGCTTTGTGATAATATGACCACCTGTCAGCTTCAGTGGATGGATGTCAGGTGGTGACCCCTGTTTTCACACAGGTCCGGGGTTTGTAACACTCAGCTGCCATCCACACCTGGCAGACATACTGTCAAATCCAGTCCAGTCTTTTGGGGTCATCATGTGTACAATGTATAGATCCAGCACCATGGACAGAGACTGGACGCCCATATAAGGAAAGCCTTGTGCTGACTTTTCAAAATAAGATCAGTTATTATGTGTTTAAGGACATTAAGGCGTCAAATAAAGCAGATATATGTGTCTTATAGTTCAAATAAATGTTTTGTAGATCGTTTGAATTAAAAACTGACTAAACAGTTCTTTAATGTCACATGCTATTAAGACCAGATTTTGCTTTTCATGTGTCTCCAAACCCCAGATCTGTATTGATCTGGATGTTAAAGTCATTACCGCCAAACTTGGACTGTTCTCTGCAGAAAATAGGAGCACATGTCTTGGCGTCAGAAGCGGGGCAACCTCCATAAAGCAGAGGACGGCTTACAAACACATGTTCCCACACCGACAGACCTCCAAGGAGACAGAAACACGTCCTCCGAAACTGCTGATGTCCCAGTTATTATTATTATTAAGGCTTTATTTGTCTAATCAGACCCAAACATGTTATTTACTCCAGTGTAGCTGCTGAGAGTCCATATCATCAGTCATCTTCTGGTTTCCAGACAGTGTAATGGGAGCAATTGGACTGTCTGGACCACAGACTGGAACTGTGATAAGTATTGAATTATAAGGACATTACACAGCCTGTAGGGCCGCCTTTGATATTTGATTCCCTCCTTTCCAACACATTACATGGCTTATGATGTCATAAGGGGGGGAGTTTTTCATCAGCTAACCCGGCTAAAGATGCTAACATTCAGATTTTGATGAAAAGCCTTCAGACACCTCGCCTGATGACAAACCCGTGTAACAAAGAGACGTCCACTGCCACCTCTGAACCTCTTTGCCAACATTTACAACCACAGCCGGCTCCGCTTGGTGATGAGCCACAAGTCTTTTATCACCTCCAGCTTGGCTTTGAAAATAATCTAATTTCCATTTCTGCTCCGTGATCCCCTCCTGACTGATTCCAGATGGGGGGACTCTGCCGCTCAATAAACAAACGGCGAGGAGCAGAGGCATGTCATTGCTTACAGGCACGAGTGCCAGTCTTAATAGCTTGTGGTCAGGCCTGGCTTTTGTGTTTTAAACACTATTCCAACGAGAGTAGGAAGCTAGCAGCTCTGCAGGGTGATACAGAGGATGTAACATGGAAAAGATTTCTGCAAACGATTGTTGTGTCAGCACAGGTTAAAAAAGCTTCCATACACAAAGGAATGCTGACAATCAGCTGACAGTAGCACAAGGGCCAAGACAACATCTGGGGAATGCACCTGTGTGTGTGTGTGTGTGTGTGTGTGGAGACAAAAATGACTGACAAATGTTCAACAATACTTTTGTTTACTGGTATTTTCCACAGACTGGGTGGAGAACCAAAAGAGCTTCCAAAAGGCAAGAAAACACCCAATTATCCTGACAAAAGCTGGATGATTTTATTGTCCAACCAGATTTGTTTTTTGTGTAATTAATACTGGACATTGGCTCGGTGCATCATGCCTTCCAGTTTCCATGTGCAGCCGTATTATTCTCACAAACCACAGGTCATATTTTGTAGCACACTCTGGAGCTGATGCTGTTTTTCTTTTGGGCTCCTTTATGTCTCCGAGCAGGTGATTTATCCAACCGTCAAGTAACTTCCTGATTATCTGGACGGTGCAGGGTGTGATGAAAAATGAAGTAAAATGTCTTCTCCACCCACTCCATCCTTCTTCTCCTGCATTCCTTCACACCTACTTGATCTCTTTGCAGAGCGAGGGCCGGAGCCGCCGTCGGAGGCGCCTGACTTTACCCGAGTGAAAAGACTCATTTTAAGGTAAGAACGCACTGTTGCTCCCCATCGCCATGTAACCACGAAGGGCAGTCACGCCCGCCGCTCCGCTGACCTCTGACACGCACCTCCTTCCTCTCCTCCTGTCCGACCTCTTCACTCTTCATCACTGACAGATTTTCCCTCTCCTACCACAAGTCACCCAACGTCTGGCCACAGTTTTCATCTCAGGCAGCGATCGGACGTAGAGCAGAATTATTTTCCTATTAGCTTTTCACTTCTGTCAAAACACAGTATCTGATGTCAGCGGACAGCACTTAATAGGGCTTTACATGCTTTAACAAAACATGTCGAGAGGGGAAAAAATGCATTTTTGAAGTTGTTTACTTCATTTTACATGACATGTTCCTCTGTCTCACCCAGCAGGAGGGAAACACATCCAGACTTTCCCCCCCTCCCACCCTCATATTTGCACTGGCTCTCAAATGGACACTCTGCTAGTGAATGAATATTTTTATAGGCAGTAACAATGTTTGGCTAATAATCAGATCTGATCGCTTATACTATGCTCAAACCACAGACGCCACTGGGGAATTCTGCAGTTTGCAGCTGCATAAATATGTTTTGTGTACTGTGTGGAGAACAGCAGCCTGCAGGTCTTTTCTATTTTAGCCTCTTTTTCTTTTTACTTTTTTGTGTTTTTGTGTTATTTTTTATTGATTTAAAAAAAGCCCTCTGCGCCCTCCTGTGGTCATGTGAATAACATCTCCTGAGAAAATGGCGGAAAAGTTTGTTGCACATAGCTTCTGTGTGTGTTTTACTGATAATATTATTGCATTGGTGCTTTTGATGCCAAAAAACATGGCAGCAGTGGAGCAATAACTGGTTTAATTTGAGCCGTCTCTGAGAGTGTGTGTTGATGTTTGAGTCAGCGCACCGCTTGCCTTTGCAAACTTTCTACTTTCTTACATGTGCATCAATTTATTGAAATCATAAAGCGGCTCGGGGATCATTTATAGCTTGCTGCAACATGCGTACGTCGGCTGACCGGTGACGGTAATGCGATATGACGACGGCCCCGGGAAGCTTAATGTGTTACACAGTCACACCATAAAATATGCCACTCAGAGAAAAAATACGAGCCTCCCTCTCCCCACTGTCCAGATGTTTTTGCAGTGGAGTATTTACGAGGGATAATAAGAAGTACGACTCCATCTACTTAAAGGTTTAAGATAAGAGATACTTTGCAGTAAATCTGTAAAATTTAACGACACGCACAAACAGAGCAGCACAGTGTGAGGGATCATTAGTGCAGCAGTCTGCACGGTAGCAGGAGAGGCTGCAGACACATTCCCTCCGAGCTACATAAACACTTCCTGTTCTTCCTGGAGGTGAGAACGGAGTCTGTGACAACTGTGAAAAAATGTTGCACCTTCAAAATAAGAGTTTCTACCAAACAAGCTTCTCTGCCATTTTCATAAGCATCTTTATCTGACCAGCAGGAATCAAAACGAAGAAGAGCAGCGCCGCTCTTCATCTCAATTAAGAGCGGGAAGTTAGAAGAAGTATGATGAGAAAATCTCAGCTTTCTGCAGTAGCCTACTGATTGATTCAAACCTCATCGCCACATTGGGGCAGATCTGCTCTCATGCAAGTTTTCATTAAAACATCCTTAATCCTTTCCTGGCAGGTGTGATCGATCGGATAGTGAGGAAACGTTGCCCCAAAGATCTGCTGAAGCCCTGACTCACACACAGGCAGTTTCTCCTTACTGATGTGGGATATTTCATCTTTTTTTCTCCTTCAAACTTTTCTTCTTTTTTGTTGTTAAATGTCAAGACATTCCATTAAGTGGTGCTAAATCCTGTCGAGACGCTTCGCCATGCATTTATTTTAACAAGCTTAAAGCCTGAGTTATTCTTCCCAGGTGTGTCTTTTGGCGTCCATGTTTCTTTGAGTCATTCCACTGATGCATCAATAATAATAATAATAATAATAATAATAATAATAATAATAATAATAATAATAATAATAATAATAATACTAAAAAAAAAAAAAAGATGGCAGCCAACCACAACATCCTCAAATCCTGCTGCATCTCTTACCTTAGTGCGTGCTGCTGCTGCAGGCTGGAAGTCGCTTTGAGGAGTCGGGGACAGACGCTGAACAGCAGCCCTTTAGTGAGGGTTTGGCTTTTATCTACAGGTGGGTGGAGCTGCACAAGCAGAGAGGGGAAAAATCTGTGAGAGAAAAACCACTACTGGGACTGCATGTTTGCAGCATTAGAGGTTATTATACAGAGAAACAAAGTGAAGGGAAAGAGGAAACCCAATCAGCTGCACGTCCATATATCATCAGGAGGAAGATTCTCGTTTGACTTGGAGCTCTGCGCACATTCTTTGCATGCAGCAAGATTTAAGGGCAGGGTCTTACTTTGGTTAGCCAGCGCTGGCTGAGGTCAGACTGTAGCTGAGGAGAGGGGAGTTTTTTTTTGTGGCAACCACAGTACACACACACACAGTAGTTGACAAAACAATCTCACCGCAAAGCCCATTTAGAAGCTGTTCAAATTTCCATTTTTCGAAACAACTGAGCCTCTTTGTGCTCCCTCTTTGTTTGAGAGCGTGTAACCATGGCAACAACATGGTTCATCTTCTGGAGACAACAATTTTTTTTTTTTTTGTTTTGTTGAAAAGTTCAGCTTTTTTAGCCCAAGGTCTCCACTGTGTCAAAGTAACAAGCAGAGGCAGAGGAGAGAACACGCTCACTCTGCACAGCTGGTTCACATTTGAGGAATTATTCTTTGTGCTTTTGTTTGCATTGCTATTTTAGTTCTTTTTTAATGTGTTCTCATGCAGCAGTTGCTTATACAGAAAACATTTTGCTTCTCCCCTCGCCATCAGCTCAATCTCTCACTGCTTGTTAAAGTCACCCACAGAGAAGTAAACAGTCCTCTATCAATGCATCTTTTTTATTTGTATTGTTTATCTTGCAGTCATCACTTTCAATCTGCAGTCTGCAGTGCAGGAATCTGTTTTCCCAGAGAGAACAAGAAGCACACAGCTTCATGGAAACACTGACCTCATACCTGTCTGCATGCAGAATTCCTGTTCATGTAGTTATTAAGCTCGCCACTTTAGATCTCAAGGCCAGGTTGCCGCGGTAACGTGAAAAAGCTTCAAGACGGCCTCAGCCTTGACTCTGGTTCCTCCCTGTTTCCCTTTCATGTCAGATTAAATAATGCTAATCCAGCTAGCTAGAAGCTTCATCATATAATCTGTCCCTCCAAAGTGATTAATCCAAAATGTAGTGATGTATGATGAACATATGTACAGGTCAGTGTCTGCATGACGAGCCGCTCATGGCCACCTCTGAATTCTTCTGTCTGGCTGTTAATCCGGTCGTCTCAGAGTCTCAGATTTTGAGCTGCGGCTGCAAATGTTCCTCTCCATCTTTGGCAGAGAGACTGTGTGAACAGCGAGCAGTTCCCACCCCCTCATTACAGCCAGCAGACCCTGTGTGTGTTTTCAGGCCTCTGAATCTGTAGCTTAGCATGCTGCGTGCTGGTTTTAATACATTTGTGTGTTTTTCAGAGCTAACCAAAGCATGTGATATCACAGGAAAAGGATCGTTAGCCGCTAACCGCCTTCACCATCATTTCCTACCGTCATTAAGTCTGTACAGAAATAGTGAGGTTGTGTGGGGCCACTGTGTGCTCAGCACTGTATGTCAACATGTGCTGTAGATCCTTTCCTGTTTGAATGTTTTCCTAAGCGTGATGCAATCGTCCAGGGAGACTGAATGACTTTACACCCTCCTGCTTAGATTAGCATTCATTCAGGGGAAATGATGCCTGAGTGAAATCAGAATCTGTTCCACCTGCTACAAAGAACGTTTTTCATCTAAATAATAAGGGAAAAAAAAACAATTATTGATTGATTTTGGCATGAGCTAACCCTGCATGCCTCCATCTCAATGCATCTATTGTAATGCTTACTGTAAACAGCATGTATGCATACACTGAACATGATCCACAGCTGTTTACTTTCCCTGCAGTCTGTCAGTCATCGACTCCTACACACACATACCTGAAGAAAACAGGCTGCCAAAAGTCCAAATGAATCGACAGCAATTAGGTTAAAAGGAAAAAAAAAATGAGACATTTAAATTACATAATGGTGTGTTTTAATTGCAGCTTTCCATGAATCAGTATGTCAGCTATGTTGTGACTTCAGCGTCCTTCAACATGAAAGTCATGTACACGAGAGAACACCACAGCTTTAGGAGAGACTCCCTATCAAATGTTTTATTTATTTGGCTGCAGGTCGGAGCCAAACGCTTTGGTTTTTGCACTTCATTCCTCTGCCGCTGCCCTTGGAACAGGGACCAGGTCTGTGTTTTTGACTGGAAACCCCCAGAGTTTTAACAGTGGGAAGTAAATGAACACAAAGAGCTTGCTCACAGTTTTGAGAGGATGCTGACTCACTGACTGTTCATCTGGGTTTGTGTCGGGCCAAAGTCTGGACCCACCGGGTTTAACAGTCTGATAGCGTCTCCAAACATGTAGTGAGCTCCTCATACAGGGATCAGGGAGCGAGGTCTGAACACAGCCAAGGACTCCCTGTCCGGGGGACCAAATAAATATCATCTCTAAGCACCAAGCATCTGTTAAAGTCTCCATTCCCACACCCCATTGACCTTAATATGGCTAAAAATGCCATTAAACAAAGGTATGTGTGCTCATATTATTTCAGCGTGACCTTCATGAATGTATGAAAACTAAAACTACACAGAGAGCCAAACTTGTGTCTCTTTTTTTTACTCTCCATAAAACACGACTGTCAGAGAATTACAGGATCATTTTCACATAAATGATGGATTTCTTCTCTTCCACCTATTCATGCAGGAGCGGGTGAGAATTTACAGGCACCTCCTCCTCCTCCTCTGGGGGGGGGGTGAAATTTGCAGCATACATACAGCAGGCTTTGATCCACAGCGAAGCAGCAAACCACAGGTATTTCAGCACCATGTTGTGAAACAGTGAAAGGAGGCTGCTTTTTAGGAGCGTGATGTTGAACAGGAATACTGAATTCCTTCCTGCTTGTGTGTCAGATGGAGCCACAAAAAGACCTGTTTTATTTCTGCACGCTTGGCAACAATATTTGTATTAATGTCTGTTGTGAGAGCAGAGCAGAGATGAAGTCCCACAGGTTTAGGAAAACAGTGCATTCCTCTGAGCAGCAGACTTTTTCACCACACATGCTGCAGTTTGTGGAGTTTAGAAGCTTTTGTTTGTGTTTATAGATGATGCTCTTTAATCTCTGCTCAGTGGCGCCCTCTAGCTGGTGAAGAGAAGCACATCTTTTCCTGCAAAGCGCGCCTTTGTCATGTCGGCCTGATGATGCTGAAGCTGTGAACAATAACAACAACACAGACGGACCAGAAAAGGAAAGATGGAGGCTGCTGTGAGTGTTTGCTTTAAGTCTGTCTGCACAGATGTTTGTCCAGCTTCATCTCTCAGGGTTTTTATTGGCTGAGACAGGATACACACAGACTGAGGAGCAAAAATGGCCGCAATAAGAGGCCACATTCTGGGTTTTACAGCTTGTTCACATAGTTTTATGAAAATTGGTGTGATTCTCACCTCCACAGCACAGGCTGCAGTTTGTCATTGTGGCCACTAGAGGGTGCAGTTCTTCAACCCAAACAGACAAAGCCTCAAATTATACTCAGTATACTAGAGTAACATGTGACTAAAAATCAAAATGAGGCAGCAGACTTTGTGAAAATGTAATATTTGGGTCATTCTCAAAATAAACGAATTTCAAAATTCTGTAAATATTGAAACCCCCATAGAAATATTGGATGTGATAAATAAATTATCACTGATAATAATGCACAATGCTGTCAACTCACTTCCGGGGTCATTTGTGGTGGAGCATGGAGAGAAAGAGGCGGAGAAAGTAGGTGGTGTTTCCTATTTCCACAGGCTGCAGTTCCTGATTGTGACCACTAGATGGTGCGTTATGTCTTTCAAAATAAATGTTTATTTTTTTTTTAAAAAAAAAGTTGTAAATGGTCAAATAAATTGCAAAATAAATAAATAAATACGTTCTGTACATTGGGGTACTGCAAATATTTATATATAAATAAATAAAATAAAAAATAAAATCCCTGTCTATATAATAAAATAAATGTGTCTGGTGTCGGTTTTTCCTTCTTTAAATTACTAAAAACTCTTCTAACTAAAAGAAAAAATGTTTCGGATAAAAAAAAATACTGTAACGCTGTTGTCTTTCTCTGCGTCGCCGCGTGGTGTCGCTGTTGAGCCGTCCACGTTGCACTTTCTCTCCGCCTGACAGCAGTGCCGGGGCGCTGGAGGCGGTGTGAGTGTGTGTGTGAGTGTGTGTCTGTGTGTGTGTGTGCGCGCGCTGCTCTCCTCTCTCATTGTTCCAGTAGAAAAGCTTCCCACATATGTTTCAATGGCTCCCGCACAGAAACCACGTCCCACCTGAGAGGGAAACGGTTCGAGCTGCGTGGACGCACAGAGGAGGACCGAGCAGCTCCGTGTGCGTGGGATTACCGTGTGGAAATAAAAGCTCCTGCTGAGGGGGGGCAGTCTGCGGATCCTGGAGGAAGAGAGAAAGACGGGGTAAGGAAACCATGCCACTCGGAGCTTCCTATCTGCTAGTTTCAAACATAAACGACCTCTTAAGGCAACAGTGTTTCATTATTTTCTGAGTGTTAACAGCTTGCGCGTTTTCTTAATCTGGCTAAGCTTTAGGAGGTCCTGCAGAGCTTCAAATAATGTAAGCTTAATGACACACATACACACACACATTGAGCTTTGTGTGTGTTTATCATTATCAACAGGCTTTGTGAAAAACTTGCACATTAAAGGGACATTTCACCCTAAAAATCCATCCACCTAACAGAAACTAGTTCCAACACGTGGGGGAATATGTTTATTTTATTTGAATATGAGACACTGCTTTGTACTTTTTGACTGTGAGCAGGTTGTCTTAGCCTACTGACATCTTTGCTCTGAC
>JAVQJX010197878.1:0-11088 GCA_036025115.1 Ambassis agassizii
TCTTGACCATGTCTACATGCCTAAATGCACTGAGTTGCCGCCATGTGATTGGCTGATTAGAAATTAAGTGTTAATGAGCAGTTGGACAGGTGTACCTAATAAAGTGGCCGGTGAGTGTAAATTTTTTAATGTTTTTTTTTTTTCATTGATCTCTGTAACTTGATTCCATCTTTCTTTCTTTCCTTGTCAATCTATTGTGACATTCTGGGTCTTATTTATGCAGAAAGGGTTAATAAACTTTCAAACAGCACAGAGAAACGTCCAATTAGGAGGCAACCTAAAAAAGGAACGCTTCATTCTGCAGCATGAAATTTGCAGAAGAAGATCAAGTTACAATAACATCAATGTTTAATGAATCATTGATAATTGCTCTCTCATTTAAACTTTTAAATTAGTAAAAATGCTAGAGCATTTCAAATCTCCCTCTTTAGGGGAAAAAAAGAGTCATTACGTTTATAAATGTGATTTTAATTAGTGCTGAAATGTTTTTATGAAGCTCATAAAAATTCATTTTTTAGCTTAACATTGTTTATATTCATACTGTAATAAAGATTAAGATCTTTAAATGAGCCGTATTGTATTATTAGGAGAGTTTTTTTAGGGGTAAACCAAACATGAAACATTTCCACTGTAATTTGCTCAGTTCTCAAGCTTATTATCAACAAGAAAATATCAACAGCTTTAGTCCCAAAATATCCCTGACACTGATCCAAAGCCCTTTTATGTGTTTAGCCTTTGAACAGTCACACTGAGCAGACCGAGCTGCTTCCTGAAGGTTATCAGATTGCTGCTTAACAAGCTCGGGGTCGATCTGAAAATGCTTCAATTACTTTGAAAGCCAGATGGGTTTGGGACTTTCTGATGAAGGAACAAAACAGGCCTGTTTTTTCCCCCCTTTCCCTCAATTGCAACTGTGGCACAAGGAGTAAATATGCTAAATGAAAACCAAGAACTCTTGGCTGTGGAACAAAGAGAGCCAAACAAAAAGGCTAGCCACTTTGTTACAAAAAGAAATAAACCTAGAGGGGAATAGTGTTTTGAATGCTGCCATATGTTACGGCTGGCAGCTAAATCCCATTTAAGAAAATATCATTGATTCGTTTTTTCTTTTTTTTTTGTGACTTTTCCAGCCACAGGCATGTGTTAAATCAATGCCACAGACTGACTACTGAACACAAAAGCCCATTCATGGTCAAGCAGACAGGCTTGACACCCTCACTGTAACAGGAGGAAGTGGAGGCCTTTCTCGGTGAGGAATGGAAAAGGCTTTATTTTTATCCACAATGGAATACCACAGTGGATTTAAGATTTGATTTCATTCTTTTGTATGTGTTCAGTATTATTTTCATTTTATTACTTTTTTTAAAACTCTAAATAATTTCTGTTCACCAACAGGGGGCAAATGAGAGTCACTGCTACTACTAGCACAGTAAACGTGAAAAGTGATACTGTGTTTAAACATTTCAAACCCTAACAATTAAGCCTTACCATGCTATAAAGATGGCAGTGGTGGGATTTGAACCCACGCCTCCAAAGAGACTGGAGCCTAAATCCAGCGCCTTAGACCACTCGGCCACACTACCCATACTGTAGACCATGACCATGTCGGGTCCAATGCTGTGTCAAGAGGCCCGATAAGAATATGTGCATTTCCCATAGAACCCTGATGAAAAACTGTATGAACAGTATTATCAACGCTGCCTCAACTTGGAGGAGTTTGTTTATGAAGCCAAGAAATTTTCCTCACAAACAACTGTTGTTTCAACAGAACAACTAAATCAGCTCCCGATGGCTCTGCATCCTATTATGTTTCTCTTTTTCTTTGAAGGGCAGACGCAGTCACTGTAATCAACATTGGAAAAAAAGGAGAAAGATAAGCTACAATAGTAGTTACATCTCCTGCTGAGAATTCTCTAGAGAACTGAAGAATGGCCAGTAACTGTTTGGGTTTGTTAGGGTTAAATGTACAACAGTGGTTTATCTATTACATAAAATACTACATAAAATAACCTTATCTGTGTATTTACAGTGACACCTGTGGCCACAGAGGTACACGAACACACACACAAACACACACACTACGCTCATCATATATTTACATCTGACCTCTGTCCTCGTGTCTCATAAATACACACCTGAGACACCGACACTCCGCCCAGTGCTACACACACACACACACACACACACACGGCTGTAGTCCAACAGTATCTTGTAACAGCAAACCATGCACACCCACGGGAACCCTCTCCCAACACCGTGATGGATTGACGACCGGCCCCTGATTCTATCTGTATAATGGAGTTTTCCCATTTGATAACCCCTGCCAGCAAGAATGCACTCAGCTCTTTTTAATCCTGTATCGAGTTTGCTAGTAAGCAAATCCTTTTTTTTCTCTTTTGCATTAGTCCTTCAACGACTTAATACATATGTGCCTGTTTTTTTTTTTCCCGAGGCGTTTTTCAGCCAGGTGGTCCTGAGGGAGCAGCGGCTTCGACGAAGCTTTGAATTAATAACCTCGCCCCCCTCCCCCTCCTGTGTGTACAATCTATCCGTCCCTCAGCTCTTTCTCTTTCGCTGTGAGACTCGCAGCTTAGAAAGAAAGGAAAATGCCTCAGAGAAGAGTGGATGGAAAGGGGGGGGTTATCATCTTGCCTCTGTGGGAAGCTGCCTGCTTGATTATGCCGGCGAAGCACCTGCTCTTCACCTCATTTCCCTTTTAACATCTGTCGGAGGTTTTTAAAGTTAACTACACAATCATGTGCGATGATGCCCCCCCCCCCCCTTAACACCCTGGAAGCGGTGCTCCCGCAGCAGATTTAAGATACGCTTCATGTACGAAGGATATTGTCGCTGTATCTGTGCTGCCTGTTATGAACTCCTCGGGGAGTCGGCGGAACCTTGGCTCCGTCTCTACGATAACAACCAACCAAAACAGGATTTCATAGTCCAACTTAATATCGTTCTCAATGGATTTCTCTTATAGATACAGAAATATCTGCCTTTAACACGTGAGGTACTTTACATAACTAATATATCATGTCAGACCATTGTGGCATCACTTCCTGCTGTGATAAAAAAAAAAACTCTGAAAAGCTTCATTGATTTCCTTAACCTTTATATGACTTGATTTGATTTACCACTCTATGGATATATATGAATCAATAAAACTATTGGAATACCTTGAACAACTATGTGGCTTTGACTTGATGATCCATGAATATTGAAAACTGGAATGCAGTTTAGCCTTCTCTACATCTGTGCCAAAGCCTTATGAATATTTAACAACATAACCAAGATGCACACAAGGTCTCCGTAACCTAATATTTCAGCTGCTAGCAGAAGAGTGACACTGAGGACACTCTGTGATCATAAATGTAATTAATTAAGTGCCTTACATTATTATCTTTGCTCTTCGGTTCAGTAGCTTTAATGTCAGGCAGCAGTGTAACAAGGGAACCAAGTGTAAACTAATGGGTACAATATAGATTCAGCTGAAAATCAGGGTCTCCTTCTGATTCAATTCAATATTGATTCCTTTAGTTTTGTCTAGTTATGATAAATTTCCCTTCCCTTACCAAAAATATGTTAATCTGTTGCAAGGATTACAACTTTATATACATCTATTATTAATTTCAAGTTCAACAATATGCTTGTAACCCTGCTCAGAATTTGCCCATACATGATTTATTTGCAGTGTGGATGCCCAGCAGCGTGGGTCTCCTCTCTCTGCTCTGACCATGTTAACGTCCAACGTAGCCATAAAGCCTTCTCCGTCTCACTGCTACGTCGGTTCATGCTGCTTCACCGCTAGAGTAGGGGCGCGTTTACTTCATTGAATGACATTGTGAAAGTCTCTGACACTTCCTGTTTCAGTGAATAATAGAGACACACACAGAGAGAGTCTTCTGTGTGTATTTGTCCATAATCACATCCATAGTCATATAAAGTTTTAAAAGTAGCAACAAGTCCGATAGCAGAAATAGCGTTGCAACAGCTACCAAGCCAATCAATCAAAGAGCTGCTGGGTACTGACTGATTTCTCTAAAATAGGCCGGGTATATGTGATGACTTGCTGCTTACTCTTTTTTTTTTTTTTGCAAAATTGCCAAGGCTTCATAACAAAACATGTTCCGACACATAGTGCCAAAGGGGTAGTCCAAAAGAGTCAAGCACTACTCATCCTACTTTAAATGGAATAGAGACAACTGGTATGATTTGAACCACTGTAGGTTCATAGTAAAAATCTCGAACCAGGAAAACTTGAGTTAATATGTAACACATAAAACTAAACGACAGCCTAAATCACTGCAAAAGACTTGAACTTTAGTACAGTAATAGCACATCAAACTTTCAAAGGAGTTGAATCAAGGCATCTGGACTTTCTTGAAGATGTTTCGCTGCTTATCCAAGCAGCTTCATCAGTTCTAAAGTAACTTTGGTGAGGAACAGATATTTATGGGCTAACTGTCCCCCTGTGGGAGGGACTGTGAAAACTTACATTGGAGATCTAAGAGTCCTTTGATAATTCCCTGAGTGTGTGTGGCTATCAGTGCCAGGTAGGTCTAACAGCTGTCTAACCACTATGAGACTGAAGGGGGCGCTGTGCTGGAGCTGGCTAACGACTCATGACATGTGATCTGGAATGAAACTTCCTGGGAATGGAGGGAAGAACAGAGCTGTAAGCAGATGAAAGCTGGTGTCTGAGTCCACCAACTCTGTTAAGAGAAGGTTTCTCCATCTTAACATAGATGCTTCCTTGACTCCTCTTTCAAACCACCTGTCCTCTCTTTCACAGCTGAATCTGAGGATTAGCGTCAGATGAGGACTCTGCATAGGGGCTCTGCTGCTGCTGGATGTGTCTCTGTCTCTAGAGTGCCCCCTGTGGGACAGAGACTACCGTCCAAATAGTCTCTCTTGACCAGCAGAAGGATCAAATTTGTAGTCCCACAAATGTCCACTTGAGGTCTTGTTGTAACAGTGAGTCCATGATACAACGTCCCACTTGATTACAGCGACTTGTTTTGATCTTTGTTGGTCTCATTTTTATGTTTTTTAAACCTCAATCTGGACTCACGTTTATAGTCATTTAGAGTCATCAGGTCCATGTTACCAGTCTGTCCAATTTGTCTTGGTGTCCCTCATACTGACTTCTAATTTGAGCTTCTTTGACAAATTCACATTCCACATCTGCGCTCTCGTCCCTCCACCAGGATTTCTTCTGCTTGTGGGAGCTTCCTGTTTCTCTCTGACATCCTATCAGTCAAGAGTTCCAGCTCCTGATGTCTGAACACCAGAGATGCCCTTCCAGGCTCGTATAGAGTCTTTTCAGGGTTAATGTCCTCTGCCACCTGCACCTGGAGCTTTTAAATTACCTTTGTGACCTCTCACTCAGAATGTATGACCCCCTGTAAAAGGAGTCAGCTGAGCTCAGGTCTTGGACACCTACAGTGTGTCCTTGATTCCACATCAGTTCTCTTGATTGTTTTCTGAAGCCAGCAGTCGCTTCAGCACAGACTCTGCTCTGATCACGGGCGGTGAGTCCACAGAGTGTTTCCTCAGGCCTTGTCTGACAGCGCCCCACCAGGCGGTGCTCACCTGTGAGCTGCAGGAGGGACCACCAGGACTACAGGTGAGGTCACTCTGCTCCACTCGGCTTACTTACAGAAGTCCATGAATCACTGCCCCCCCCCACCACCACCACCCCCAGCCCTCACATGGGACCAATTTGTCTACCAGGAGCTGCTGCCCCTGACAACGCAGCTCCAGGGTAACCAGGGCATGCAAACAGCTCCTGGTTGATAAGGTAGCTGTGCAAGATGGGGCCTGAATCCCTATTAATTTGCTTTTCATTTGCATTCATGAGGATGCTTAACTCTGTCTTCAGAGGGGAAGAATGCCACAGGTTGATCACAGCATAATGAGTGAGTGCAGGAGCTGGCAGCCTTTAATAGAGGAGATTTGAATGAAGCCTGCCATAATATGAAAATGTGCAGCAGCTGGCTCGGAGCCACCTCCATGCATTAAATAAAGTGCACTTGTGGACTCGCTTAGTAGGTTAACAAGGCACTCTCAAGTGGAGGCTCAACATGCCCCAGAGAGAACAACGGTCCATTCAGAACCGAGACTCTCCACAAAGTCAACCCCACCTCAGAGGAAGCAGAGAAAAAGCTCTCTCAGTCTGAAATCAAATGGCAGCTCATGCTGTAAAGTGACATTTGGAATATTTTCTGTAGAGGTCTTTTAACAGAAGAAATATATACTTTATGCATCTGCTTTTGAAGACAAAGCTCTCAGCTGATGTGCCTGTACAGGTTGGGAGTGATATTGTTATTGTTAGACAGCAGCGGGATGGTGGGCTGTTATTTATATAAAGTTAAAATGCGCTTTATGCATATCAGGAAATCTCAAACCACATCGCAGAGCACCCAGAATGCATTGCATTTTAAAATGACGGATCCTGTGGATACCCTATGGCTGCTTGAGGAACACGATGTGTTTCCTCTCTGATCTGATTGGTCAAAATGGTTCATCCAATCAGCTGCAGTAGTTCCAATGAGCAAACAGGTCACATTGAGGTTGTATTTTTGTCATGTGACTGCTGCTCATGTGTGACTCAATCATGGCTTCTTCCTATTTTTGCCTTTTGGCAGGTGCAGAGTTTTTGTCTTTTGTTTTTAATGATGCTAATCAGAACAGAAAATAACCTTTGACTCATCGAGAAGACTTTATAGTAAACACAGAGTCAGTCAGTCTGCCTGCGTGCCCTCAGGCCTGAAACAGTTCTCATTCCCTTCACTTGGACTCTGTTTATGTATCTGGGACAAACTCCGGTCTGCAGAATTTGCTTTGAAATCTGCATTCACACCAGATGCACCCTGACAGGAAGTGACATCTGGCATTTTTCCAGAACCTGCATGTTGAATACAAAATGACCTGCTGGGTGTTCAAATAGTTAAGGTAAGCAGCAGCAGCAGCAGCATTGCGCCGCTGAGTCGCTGCCACTTTTGGCCTCCCACCCCTCCGCCTTCCTGCTCCAGCTTGACTGAAGAATTACTGTATTTGGTGCAATTTGATGGACTGCTGAACTGTGAATATGCTTCAGCCCCAGACAGCTGTCTTGCCCAGAGTGAAATGTGATGGATGGGTAGGAGAGCAAGGGGGACATATGGAAATGACCGTGCACGAGAGAAAAAGAGAAATTCTGTGCGCCTTTGTTTCATCAACACAGAGAACACACACGCGCAGTTTGAATTTTCTTTCACCTTTCCTGAAAGTCGCCTAATTTATTTCCACTTGACCTCTTCTTCTCTGTGGATTATCTCTGAAACTATTTATCACAGCGAGGCGGTTCAAATATCTGTGAAAACCACATGATCTGACCTTGACAGCAATCCCTGCTGCTTGTCTGTGTGAGAAGTGTTAGCGAGAAATAAATTCATGAATATCTGTCAGATTTAATTAGAATGACATTGGGTGCATCACGTTACCCTGAGGTTAATCACACACAGTTTTTACTGCACAGATATGAAACACATCATGACAAAGAGCAGAATCACAGCTTTCTAATGTTGCCTGTTACATATTTGTGTTCTGAAGTTTTAGATATCATCTGTATAGCCTAAAATGTCCAGATCAAATTGAGGTACAGGATGCAGCCTGCAGTCACACAGTATGTGCCTTTTCTTTCCTGTAGCTAATCTTGATTGAGCTCCTCTGTGGAAGCGATAAAAAACAGCCTCATTGGGATGCATTTATCACGCCTGTGGTGACGTCCACGCCGGGTCACAGAGGCAAGCTGGGTGGTGCCGCGGTGACAGCAGCTAAAGATCAGGATTGACAAAGTGGATCAGCAGCACAGATAGAGTGGCAGCTGAGCATAATTTACCAATAACTCACCATATTTGGCAACATCTTAGTCAGCAGAAGGCCGGCAGGCCATCAATCCAATCCCAGGAGATTGATCCACTGTTTGCATGTGACTGAGTGAGAGAGCAGACATGTGACCAAAAAGGCTGGCAGGGTGTGTGTGTGTGTGTGTGTGTGTGTGTGTGTGTGTGCTTTTATCATGTGAACCCTAAAAGAGACGTGCTGGGGCTGGTGTGTGTCGGTGGAGCCTTCAGCAGAGTCTTCACATGGTGGGTTAGAAGTGAGGAGGTGACTGGAGGCCTCCCTGTGTGTGTGTGTGTGTGTGTGTGTGTGTGTGTGTGTGTGTGTGTGTGTGTTGGCTGTCTGAAAGGTCACACACTCCTCTAACAGATCCAGCTAAAGGCAGTGAAACACAGCAGGACCTGACAGATAAATATAACTTCTTTTCTGCACATCACACTGCAGATAATGACCTTCACAGTCTGATTTATTTTTCATCTCCAAACCCATAACACAGACATATTTACAGGTGCATTGTAGTGTAAGAGTTCATTCCCACAGACCTGTCTAATACTTGTGTGATGTGTCATCATCAGTAAGCTGTGAGGAAGCTTTTAAGTTTCCCCGTGTGGTTTGTTGACGATGGAAAATTTGTGGGCTCGCTGCCATTTTAATTCATCAAGTGTTTTTATGGATTGTGGGACATCTGCCCACACGGAAATACAGGAGGTTTTTAGGGAATTACCTAACGATGTGCCGCCTACCTGCAGACTACTGTGTTCCTCCAAAAGTATGTGGACACACAAACCAGGAGCCTTTACAAATGTAGGGATATAAAATACAAATATGTTTTAGGCCGGACACAGACATCGTTTGATCTGATGTTGTGTTTACAAGAACAAGAAATACCACTTCCTTTCTATTTTAATATTATATTTTATACTATTTTAATATTCAGATTTATTATATTTACTTTATTGTCCATCAGAAATCTTCAGAGTCTATAAAAAACTCCTCAGCAGCAAACAGGAAGCCATGATGGAGTCACATGACCAACATTCAGAGTATCTGTCTGACCTGCAGCTGATTTCTGTCTGAATAACACACAGGGCTGAGTTATGAGAAGAAACACTGAATATGTTTGTTAAAAGACAGACAGTGAGTAATCTTTGTATCTATTAAAAAAAAGTACTTGATGTCAATGCCCTTCTTTTTTTGGGCTGTGTCCAGAGCGCCCCCTGTAGGACGTGAGGTTCAGACTGAGGCATGTTGTCCTCGCTCTGTGTGGTTGACCTGTAACGTTTGTGTTCTTCTGGCTGGAATCTCTTTGTTTTTGGGAAATATAATCAGGAGGCGGCGTGATGTTATGTTGCCATTGGACTGAAAAGGCAATATCTACAGAGATGCTTCTGTGCCCTGTGTGAGCTCACAGCATTAGAAAACACATTGGTCGAATTACAGCAGTATTGGATTCATTTTTTTTTTGTATACAGAAATCATGAAGAGAATGAATAGAAGGCACGGCGCTCTTTTTCTATAGATCCCACAGAAAGCGGTGTTATTTGATTACAGGAGCACTCAGCTACATTGCAGAGTTTGAACAGAAATGAAAGCTTAAATGAAGAATTGATTTTAAGGGCTGGGCTGCGGCTCTCTTTCACTTCGACCCAGGACACATTTCCAAACATGATGTAAGTTTAAACCTGTGCACTTCTTAGCTTCCACGCTTCACCAGCTCTGTTTAATTGATTTTTTTTAACAATGAACATAAATTCCCAGGGTTTAAAGGGAAAGGTGCAGCGCTGTGTGTCTGTGCTGCCACATAAAGACACAAGGATTCATGGCTTCTCCCACCAGCTATATTAAATGTTTTGTTTGTTTTCTGCTGAACACATAGCTCTGTGGTGTTTACCATAGTTCAGCAAACCCCTGTGGGCTGACAGCCAGCATTTCACCACTTAGTTTTTCATGACAACGTTTCTTTTTTTCCCCCCTCACACTTGATACTTGGGTTTGGAGGCAAAATACGTCACCTGACAAAGCATCTCCTTTCTCTCTCTGTTCTCCATTCCCATGTGTGTGTTTGTGGTTGCATGACATTGTTTCTACACTTGAGATGGATGAACAGACTTTTAAGAGCGCTGACTCCGGGTCACCACTGAAACATTAATGAGTCACAGCTCCACAAAACGGCACTCTGATCAAAACACCACCACACTGATTTTTAAGTCCAGGTGAAAACTGACTGATTGTGTGGTTGTGCAGTAGATCAGCCGCATCCAGCAGCACTCCTTCCATTATCTGCTCCATGCAGAGCGTTAGCTCTCTTTCCACAATGGCCTGGATGAGAAACAGTATAATGGTAGCCAAAACACAGCACAGAAAAAGCTTCCAGAAAATACACTTGTGAACAGTCAGTCCCTGCTACCAAAACAATGAGCTAAAAGACACCAAAAAGCGCCATGTAGCTGAAGACGTGTATGTTCATTGTCATGTTATGGAGGTTTTCATCTGTGGAGGTAAATCAAACTGTCACATGTTTAAATATCCACTTAAATCCAGCAGACAGCCCGCTTTCTACATTCAGCTCCATGCTCTGCTACAAAGGACCAAACCTCCCCTTTAATTGACCACAGAGGCCATCAGACTGTGCAGCTACAGTTGCCAGATTTAATTGAGAAGACATGTCAGCTTCACGATTGGAAGACTCAACTGCAGCGGTCCTCAGAGTTTGGTGGGAGTCAGCAAAGTCAATGAAAGCTCTGAACTTTCCGACAGCATGAAAGAAATGAAGGCGGGCGATGGAGACGGGAGGGCAGGAAAACGGCCAAGAGGGGAAAAGAAGAAGACGCTCCGAGAGGAGAGATACTGTACGTCCTTATTCAGCTTCAGAGTCTGAATTACACCTGATCCAGAGAGAGTCAGGGGGCCTGTAATCCTCCAGCTGATAATGAGAGCTGAGCCTTGACAATGCATCAAGCCAGCGGAGAAACTTAACAGCAAAGGCATCATTCTTCAAAACCATGACACCTTTATTACCTAGACTTTCTCGGGATCACTATTTAGAGCAAAAGCAATGCTGGTGTAAAGATTCAAAGAGCGTCACAGTCCAGCTAAACTCCAACTACAGACAAAGAGGGGGAGTGAGAGTGGAGCTGAGGTGAAGCAGGAAGCTAGCGCTGTGATAGGACAACCGGCTGTCAGTCAAAGCGCTCACAAAGC
>JAVQJX010197885.1:0-11544 GCA_036025115.1 Ambassis agassizii
CCCCCCCCCCCCCCCCCCCCCCCCCCCCCCCCCCCCCCCCCCCCCCCCCCCCCCCCCCCCCCCCCCCCCCCCCCCCCCCCCCCCCCCCCCCCCCCCCCCCCCCCCCCCCCCGGCGGCCCCCCCCCGCCCAGGGAAGGGGTTAAGGGGCAAGATTGCATACAGTATGTGGGTGTGAAGCAATGAGACATAGGATGTGTAACCTTGGACTAAAATGATGTGGGGACATGTTACAAAAAATGACGCAAGATGAGTTAATAGTGATGTGATATTAACACATTTTGAGTCTTATGCATCGATTAGGGGGCCACTTTGTGTGAACAAAGAGGATGAGATAGATGTGTGTGTTCATGCATGCATGTGTGTGTGTGTGTGTGTGTGTGTGTGTGTGCAGTGGTTAATTAACTGCTGTGTACCTTGGCTTGGGAACCTTCTCTTCAGGAAAAGGCGTCCAGGTGGAGTCTGGGGATTTCTGCTCTTTGAAACGCCCCGTGAATGTGTTGGCCACCTCCGCCATGTCATAGGCACACACAGCTGAGCCTGGAATACTGCCATGACAAACACACACACAAAGAAAGAAAAACGACATAAACAACCCTTCTGACTGAGCATATAAGAAAAAAACACCTGCCAATTCTGGACAATATCACTAAGCGACAGAAACATGGATTTAAAATTCGCCTTCGGTGGGGATAAATCCCTCGATTATGGCTCATTTTAGCTGTTTACACAGTGTGACGTCAAGTTTTGAATATTTGATATATATAATATCAGATTATTAAAGCAAATGGCAACAAGTTTCTTATCCTCACTCACATTATATTCAAAAATACTTACTGGGTGGTACAAGTATTGCATTTTAATAGAAGAGATTAGTTGTTCTAAATAAGGAAATATTGTTATTTTTCTGCATTGATTGCAGTTTTATGCTGTGTATATACATATTGATGCACATACTGTAGTGTAGAGTATAAATAGGGGTGCCTTGGTAGAAGCTCTTGTTATGTAAATAAGTGCAGTGTTGAATGATGTGATGGAGTTCTTTTTGAATGTTTTGTAGAATTTCTGTTTTGAGTCACTGAAACCTTAACCATTGTTGTGCATTCATCCACTAACTCTTTCTAAATGATGTCCACAAAGACATGGTGGTAACAGTAAGGAAGGCAGACCTGGACTGCTGAATTCAGTTAGGGAGGCACAGAGAAGCTAGAGGATAACTCTTAGGGCCTGATGAGAAATGGATTCAGCACCAAGTGTTGCAGCACTGCCTGGAAAAGGGCCACACTCTTACAGAAGAGTACTCCTCTACAAGTCCAGTGATGATGACTGCCATCCAGGAAGGTGGATTTAAACTTGTCTGTCACCCTACTCACTTGATTGGACACCTTCAGAATGCAGCCTATTCCCCACACTCAGGGAAGGAGCTCAATGATTGCTAATTTGAAGTGATCCATATGCTCTGTGACTGCAGGCCATACATACATACAGGAGTCAGATGAGTTATGTAAATGTGCTTGGCCATGAACCTATCAATCACCCTATGAACAGTGTCTGAATCTCATGAGGACACACATTCCCACACTCTCTAGTCATAGATTGGGTTTCCCCAAAAGCCTGGAGGCATCAGACCTCATCCCCTGTTGGCCTGAAAATATAGACGATAGATTATCTTATTATTGCTTTTCATTTTAGGGGGAAAAAAGCCCATCTTGTGATAGCAGTGGAGCCACTGACTTCTCTCTGTCTGCACGGAATCAATGCATAGCAGATTACTGAGTCACTTTTCTATTTCTTTATGCATTTGCAGACAGAAATAAAAACTAAGAGCTGTTTACAGAGAGAAATGTCCTTCTCTCGCTCTCAGCTGGCTAGATTTTCTCGCTGTTGCATCATGGGTTAAAGTCATCACAAAGACATTGGAGAGACAGCACGCACAAGGGCAGTATTATAGAGAGCAAGGTCAGAGAGCTGTTAATTCTTGGCTTAGCTACTAAATTACAGTAATTGCCCTCTGCATTGTATGTACAGAATGTTAGCCAGTCATACTGTATGTCTGTTTATGGCTGCTAACAAGGCAGATACATGGTGAATGAGGCAGCCTGGTACAAGTGACTGGGCCACCTAGCTACACAACCAGACACACAATTAAATGACACAAACCCCTAAGTGCTGTCTACAGCCTGAATGTGCTCCGTCTAATTTCAACCCCTGACTATGTAATGGAAAATTAATGCTGGGATCAAAAATGGTGCTTATAGAAATTTTCAGAGGCCCTGCTTCACTGGGTTTTAATGTCCATTAACCATGCTCAATTGCGTTGTCACAAGCAATTGTCTTATCTGCTAAAAAGCAGCCATAAAATGGAAAATTACAATATATGCGAGCTATCAGCCAAGCTCCATGACTTGGTGGTAATTTTCAATTTAGATAAAAACTCCCACTGCCTGTGAATATAGCAGCAGTAGTGAATATGAATCATAAGAGGGAAAATAAGATTAAACACCTGCATGTCAAAAGGGCAGCAAAAACTGTTTTGACAGAAGATGTAAATGTTGACCCAGTAGGCTCAGAAATTATATGTCGCCAGGAGGCTCAGCACGAGCACACGCTAGCAACGTTAACAAAGGTCAGGCTGTCATCGTGTTGATGAATTGAGGACATTTTAAAAAGTACTTCAAGCTGAGAAACATAATCAGGATAATAAAGGGAAAGTTGTTGAAACACATGAACGTGTCTGAGATGAGAGGGAGAGAGCTGAATGAAATAACCTCGGCAAACAGCTGTTTTGTTTTCAGGGTACCTGTTGTATGGTGTGGAGAAAGTTGCCATCACTATGTCTCTCCCATTGATGTGAATGACGTCTGTGACAGCCTGCAGGATGTTGAAGTAGAAGTGGGAGTCGCCCGGGATGGAGCAGTTCATGCGAGACTTGAGAAATGAGGTCCACTGTTTCTCCAGAACACGAGGCGAGCCGCCACGGTCGTTCTTGCAAACCCTCGCCACCCGAGGAAACACCACCTGATGGAGTGACACAAGGTGGTAAGTTTACACCTTACCCAAGTCAACAGACTTTTAACTGCATATTTTGTCAATTTATCCCACATATCAGAGAATATCTTTAAATTTGGTACCAATGTCATGTTGTAAATAGTACAGCTTTAATGCAAACATTTTATATTCAAAAGTTCAACCGCCAACACTTGATTATTGACTTATTTGAGTTTATTTTGAGTAATCAATATCATTATGGACCGATACGGATATAAATGGAGGTGTATAACCACCAAATCCTCACCTTTAGACCATAACATTTTTGTGGTATTCGGTGTTTCACAACTTTATTCCAAATTAAAGACAGAGGAGTAAATTGGTGTGTTTGATTTGGTGTTAAAGAGTCTGCACCTGGCAACAGAAAGTTGAAACTACACAGCTTCAAATAGGAGCAAGGGCCATAATTACAACAGTGCCGCAAGAGGATCGCACAGTCTGTATTGTAATTAGCTGTTTTTACACTATACTTAACAGCTATAAATCTAACCCTGACCTGAAATTGACAGTGTGAATGGGAGCAAACATGCATTTAAACCAGATCCTTATACACACACACCCACAGATAACCACACACACATGCACTCCCTCACCAATACATACACTACTCTTTCCCTTTGACACAAATATGAATTTAGAAACGCAGCTAAGAAAAACAGAGCTGACACAGTCTGTGAGATTTTGAGCATGGAGATGATAGCAAATGAATTCCACAGAACAGGTAAGGCTCTCAAGTGGAAGGTGGAATTATGTCAGCTTTACACATTACAGCTCGATGTGTCACACTCTGGATTATCTGGGCACAACTAGACAAACAGAAAGGGCGAATATAGATCATTGACATCGAACGAATAGCTTCACTCCAGGCTTCTTAATTCACTTGTGCAATGAAATATTTATCCTTTTGTGTTTCCCAGATAATAATGTAAAAAAAAAAACGCATTAAAACCGAAGCAAACACAAACCTGCCAGAGTGGATTTATCAGTTTGCCATAAAGCATAGACGACTGTGTACATTGTCAGTGAAGGCCATTCTGCTGTGTAATAATGAAGAGATATCAGTCACTAAATGTTAAATTGCTCTCTGCTCCATCACTTCTACCACCACATGCATAATTATACTGACACTGCTTTCAAAACACCCAGCAGATTGAGAGGCCTGATCTGCATTTGTGCTCTGTATAACACATGGCTGTCACTTCTGGCAGTGAATCCATTATTTCTGTGTTTCTTGTTACCTCCGCCCCGTTCTCATGTCCTCTCCTCTCTTTCTCACACTTTCTGTGTTTCTTTTCATTTAGTACATATTGAGCATTTTCTTCTACCAATTAAACTTTCCAAGGGCAGGCTCCAAAGCTGAATTGAAGAGATTATTAAAAAATAAATGACATCTTTCGGGTGTAATACCTGAGGAAACCTTTCCTTTTCCCTTTTCGTGACATTTCTCAGAGACTCTTGGGTGGAATCTCTCTTGGGAAACATTGAGACAATAGGTCAAATGGGAGCACTGCGGGGCAATTGCGGACGTGCAATTCAAATGTTAAATTTAGACTTCAGAATGATCTCTAGACATCCATAGATTTTCTTTTGAATCTATTTTAGTGGGCCTGCATCCTGCCCGGTGGTTAAGTGTTGCTAAAAAAATGTTTTGGCCTCTTTACAGCCTCTGAAAGCCTCCTTCCCGTTATGTGATACACCCATATCCTGTTAGTTTCCTGCGGCACTTCCTGATTCTCCCAGTAAATAGGAAGTCACCTCTAATTAGAGTTCAAACAATAGCAGAAGAATAGGTCCTGTGCTTACCTTTCCCATGGTGTTGTACTCCATAGCAATTTCCCGAAAGAAGAAATAGATGAAGTCCCCGTAATCGACTGCCTGGACAAAGTAGGGTTCTGCAGGAAGAAGAAAAAAGGAAAATAAAATGTGAGCGAAAGCGTCATTTTGCCATGATAAAACAGTTCTGACACCATATTTCACAGTAAACAGGCAGAATATCTGTCATATTATGCAGAAAAGCACCGACTGTGAGCACTGAGAACTTCAATCTATCATCCATCATATCAGCAAAACAATTTGCATGCAGAAAAGACAGATCTCTCTATTGAGTTTTGACAGACTGGACTTGTGCTTGTTTCTCCCCAGGATAGAACAATTTAGACTCCATGCACCAAGGCAGGTTGGCGAAATAACAGCACCAAATAGAGCGTGCAGCATTAGCATAAGTGCTTCTGCTCTTCATACCTGCGTTCACACACAGAGGTGCAAGGACATGTTTGCACATAAATCATAAGTCCCGGGAAAAACAAACATAGTCAAGCATGCATGTCCAAAATCCTGGGTTGTTTTCTAACTTGTCACTCAGCTTGGTGTTTTCCAACCACAGAGACTTTGTTTGTGTGTCCCCCACTCACCTTTCAGCCATTTGGAGTCGTGTTTGACAGTGCGCAGAGTCGGGCTGTCTCCAAGGCTACGATAGATGACCGCATCGATCGCAAGAAAGTCTGTTACGGTGGCCGAGTACAGCTTGCCATCTGGAGAGGGACAGAACACATGGACAGAAAGATTAATAAGGGGGGCAAAGATGGAGATGAAGATGAGGAAAGAATGAAGAGGGAGAGCCAGAAAAGAAAGAAAAAAAGATGGAGAGAGTGAAGTTAAATCAAGACAAAAAAACCATAAAGCGACTCAGAGATTCCTTCTCTCTGTGGCTGGATACGCAAACATGTTTCAGATGGCTCAGGCCTGGAAAATGAATGAATCACACAAACCAAAGGCTTCTTTGATGGACAACAAACAGGCTGTACACACACACACACACACACACTTAACATGTTGCACATTTAGAATTGCAAACACTGTTCAAGAGCACAAACACTGAGAGCCTGTACTAAACACACAGTTACACACTTACATGCACATACATACAAACACATGATCCACAAACACAATCCACCACCAGCATGACCTCAGCCTGCCTTGGATATAACCACAGTGGAAACTCAAACTACATAATTGAAAGGATAGCAGCCCTCTTGATTACTCAGTGCTTCCAGCTCTTTCCAAGTGGCTCTGCTACACATTAACTGGTCAAGCTAAGGCGTTTGCTCTCGTTCTGCAAAGCGGCAGGGACAGCTCATCAATACTGCCGTAAATCGCTTCACAGCAAATGTGAACAGGGACTGGATGTCTTTAGCAGTCTGTGGGTCCGCTGCATCAGAGGAATCACACCCGCCAACGGAAAGCTGACTCACTCTGGTCCCTTCCATTTGTGACTTATTTTTAATCTTATGTATTTTGAAAGAAAGTGAATGAGCATGACAGAAAAGAAGAATAAAAGCCAGAGACTCTGTTTTTACTGTTGCCACGGCACTATTGATGTGTTTCTAAAGGGAATCTAATGAGAGGCGAGTTCTCTGACACAAATGTGGCCCCCAGTTTGATGATTTGCTCTAGTGCATGTTGTCGGAGAACTGCCATTAGAGTAAACCGCATGGTATTAAGAATAATATTAAATACAACCGCAACTAATCCCTCACTCAGATACACTCAACTTTCCCATCTAGCTCACACATGTTCCAATGTCTAATAACTGCAGATAGGAGAAAATTGGGATTAATGTTTTTGCCTCATGGCAATCAAAAAACAGTAAGACTGTCACTTTCTACTTTCACCTCTTGGAAACTTATGCCTCTTTAATGTTAAACCACAAACACAACTCCACACACACACACACACACACACACACACACACACACACACACACACACACACACACACACACACACACACATATGTTTAATCTTACCAGCAAAGAGGGCAACATTGGCATGTTTGGCGTCATAGGGACAGCGTGCCATCCCACTGATTTCCTCTCCCAGAGCCTCCAGGGTGTCCATCTATGGGCAACAAAGAGGTGAAAGGTCACAAGGAGGTCAAAACAATATATATGTGGAGTGTCAAACAGGACAATGGGCTGGAAATAAAACTTTAGGATGTGTTGGTTACCAGTGAGAGTTAAAAATTTGAATGCCTTTGTAAAAATAAACATGTTAAAGTGGCAAAATATGCTGTGAGTCATTGTAAAAATTGAATTGTGTTACCCAACCATGCAGTGTCCATTTAACTGCCCTAAACTAATATACTTTTGGATGCCACTCTGGTATCCTACTGAGGGCTGTCAAAGCAGCCCATCTGGGAGTATCTGAGAAGCTGTCATAGTGAGAGGTTTAAAAAACACACACACACACACACACACACACACACACACACACACACACACACACACACACACACACACACACATTCTCCACAGCAACATGTTTCACAGTATGGGTGGATTTGGTTGCACATCTCCCCCCTCCGCCATTTTTTATCCTTCAAATGTACTAGTGTCAAAGAAGAGTTAACTACCCTCAAGACAGATCAACCCATTTACTGCAGTGCTTTCCTCTGCCCTGATTTCTAAAGTCTGTGCTTTTTGCTGGGCATAAGAAGAAAATGGGTGAGCACACAGCCCTGAGCGGGGAACGTGAGAATTTTTTACCAAACCACAGTAGTTTTTAAATAGCAGATCATACAGTAGTCATTAAAACCTCAGCTTTGTCTGGTGCTAAGAGCTTTTCCTTGGGCGAAACTTGTTCCCTGATTTGCTGTGTTTCATACTTAATTCTGCACCAAGACAGCAGGAGTGTAGTTTCTCTAATTTGTTATTCAGACACACTGTTTCTCTGCGCTATTTTGAGTCATTGTCCTTTGTTAGCAGGAAGATCTCTGCAAATAAGAATATAAACAAGCACCCAGTTCAGCTGCAGTGCGATTGCCATGACATGGTTTAGGATCTGATGTGGGTGAAAGGTCACCGTCATCACACCATGGGCAAGCTTGTCTTATGCCTCAGGACGCTCTCTTAGCCTGGCTAAAAACCAGAGATACACACAAACACGCACACAGGCACAAGAGAAGAGGAACCACATAGCTCTGACAAAAAGGCTGAGGTCAGAGAAGATTACTACACACACAGTTTGCCAACAGAGCTCACAATAACATAGTCATTTTTCCTCTGTATCTCTGTTTCCATCTATCTTGTACTCTGCCTCCTCTCTTCCTCACTTTCTCCCTTTCTCTTGACAAAGAGGAAAGCCGCTTGCCAGGGCTGCAAACTGCTTACGCCGCCCTTTCTGGTCTCTAAACAGGTCATTTTGTTTTCTATTCCTGTCTCGACGGAAACGGTTATCATCTGCCCACTAAAAAGGTCACACACACACGCCGGCGCAATGCTGGAAAATCTTGCCAGAGAAATTGTTGAGGCTGATTTGGCAGAGAAAATTACAAGTGACCTTTCACAACAAACACAGAACCACCACCAGCAGCACCAGCAGCAGCAGCAGGAGGAGGAGGAGTGTGTTTCTCCAACTCTCAGTCCTTCTGTTTGTTCAGAAATTACAGCAAGGTAATAGGTGGAAAGAAGCTGGACATATATTGTTATTAGACAGTGCAGACTATAATTATAGATTAGACTGAGTTAATCATAACAGACATGAGAAGCTGAAGGTCATGTATGTCTACTGAATCAGTGTGTACACGGTGACATAGGAACTCAGCTAAGCTTGAAACGTCAGCAGCCTCTGTGTCATCGACCTAATGCAAACACTCCCTCCTCCTCTGACACATCACAAACATGCACTCACATATCTCTAACACCCCTCCACCACAACTCCTCAGCTTGATTTCACCAAGGTAGTGACCTCTGTCTGCTGGGCATGGCTGCCTGTCACTAATCTATTCCCGCCTTTGAACAGAGGAAGACACTCCCAGTCCGGCTCCAGTCACACTAGCATGCGACGAAAAACAACAGCCTCCCTCTTCCCTGCTATTAGCTTTGTCTAAACCAATATCCAATAGTTTATATTAAAGAAATCTGTAAAACTGCTGCATTTTGAAACATTACCATAACAATTTTTTGATGTGAAAGGAGCCTGCCTTGTTTACCTGGGAGACATTATTATGCTGTCAAGAAAGAAGTGCTTCTGCTTTGTTAGAAACACAATTCAAAGTAATGGGAAGGGAAGGGAACAGTAGCAGCGCTGTCACACATCACCAAGCCTGCCTTAACAACACACTGTTCTGTAGGGACCGGGCAGATGAATGTACAGTAACCTTGGCTTCGGGTGCAGTGTATCTAGATGAATTAATTACTATAACAGCTCATTGGTGTTTTCCATAGGCTATATGCTAATTAATTAGACAAACACAATGTAGATTCAAAACATGCCCATCAGGAGGGTTATAATTGGTTCAGCATCAGCTCCGGTATGCGGGGTGAGGGACACTGTACGGATTCAGTGTCTCTGTTGTTTTCATGAAGACTCTTTTATGGTCTTTATTTATCATTGCAGAGGGATTTGTGAAATCTTACTGAGGACAAATATAGGGTAAACTGAGCCAGCGTCCCACTTATTAACTATATGCCTGAAACATAACAATAATAGGCTTGTCTATTTATTGCATGAGGCCTTTTCTTTGTGCATAACAGTGTTTGAAATATAATAACATAATGTTGGAAAAAGTAAGATACTGTCCTAATTGTTGGAATCTGAAAATACAAGAAGTGATGGACAGTGTGTGGACAGTGATTTATTGGCAGTCCCACAGTTGCAGGAGGATTTTCAGCTAGTGATGCTCTTCTCTGTTTTCCTGTATGATGTTGTCCAATGTGTCCTCTTCCTGCATGTTGAGGCACTAAAATTTGTCTCAATCAAAACAGTACTTCTAGAAGGTAACATGCGTAACGTGCATTGGTCATATCCTGCACTGTGCTACATTTGTCCAACTTCTAACTTTGTTTATGTGACTTTGCCCATGTGTAAAAATGGCCAACTCTCCTGTGGTCCTGGCATGCTAATAAATATTTCACATTTGTGACCTACACTTGTAGCTGAGCTCCAGCTACATTTCCTTGTATGCGATCCATATTTCCACCTGCAACAACCTTCTCCATCCATAAAGGTCAAGTGTACAAGTTCACACCTGGGCCATAAGCGGCGTGTATACCAAACAAGGACATATCTCCCTGAGAGATTAATAGTCATGGCCCATTTCTCTACAACCTGTTTCAGAGCAGCGGGGGGGATGAAACCTTTCGCTGACCAGTTTTTACACCAGAGCAGGATGTCTGTGTGTTATTTTAAGCAACCTCACAGCAACTCAGTGCTCGCATCACAATCACAAATATAATTACAATTTATCATAATAATAATTAACTTTTATACTGTATTGTCTGGTAATGAACGTTGTGTCAATCAAACAGCTACTGGGATAGGTGACTGTGGATGGATTTTCACCTCACTGATTACAATAAACCCCTCAGTGTGCACACATAATTTCAAATGCAAAGGCATGAAATTAAATGAAATTTCCCAGTACACCTCAATCCACCAGTATAAAGTCGAGAAGGCATCACCTGGGAGCTGATGCCTCCAAGACACCCCACTGCCCCCCCACCCCACCCCCCCGCGCACTTCGCCCGGCAACAGGCGATGAATCTGACTCCAGTCATATATCAGCCCAGCTGGATCGGGTGTTTATTATTGCAACACAGCAAGGGAGTGACAGAGGGAAAAAGCAACAGAGGGAAAGATGGCGGAGTGGTGGGAGCAACGGAGGGGGAGAGGAATTAAGGCTGGCAGGAGGAGAGGAGGAGAGAGAGGGAGAATGAAAAGAGGGAAAGAAGGTGTTGGGTGCTGTGTGCTGCTAAGGGACTTGTGCCATGCTGCCAAGGTGTCTGTCTGTTTTTTTTCGAATGTTTTTCTTATGTGTTTGTGCAAAGGTGACACAGGGTGAACGGGTAGAAAAAGAAGCTAATGAGAGAATTGACACATTTATGAAGAAATTTAGAGAAAATAAAAATGTCACTATAGGTGGAAAAGGAAACAAAAATATATGGGATCATTGGTCGATTGGGCGGGTACCTTCCTTGCCTCCTTTGTGTCTCCCTCCCCTCTGTCTCCCTCCACCTCTGCTCCCCCTTTATGCCTCCCATCCCCTCCCGCTTGCCCTCACAGTGTTGTTGATTAATGTGGGATGAGGCTGGCCCCAAAACAGAAGCTCTTTTCAGTGCTGTCACACTGGGGAGATGGAGAGGCAAACTGTGGCCAAGGTGGATTTAACCACACACACACACACACACACACACACACACACACACACACACACACACATTTTTGACCAAGCAGAGTGGATGAGCCCAGCACGCCATCAAAGGCCTGGTATCTGCCCAGAGAGTCTGCCAGCCTGCCAGCACAGTGTGTGTGTCTGATGCTTTTGTAGAATGTGTGTTTGCATAGTTTTTAGTTTGTTCATAGATGCATTTTTCTATCTATATAAACAGCATCAAGGTTTGAATGTTTATGGTAATTTTTAGCATAAAGATATTGTCAATGCATCACTTATTTGCAGTTTTATTCAATGAATAATTATAATGTTATCAATGAAATCATATTT
>JAVQJX010197938.1:0-19955 GCA_036025115.1 Ambassis agassizii
GTGTGTGTGTGTGTGTACACGTGTGTGTGTGTGTGTGTGTGTGCACAGTGTGTGTGTGTGTGTGTGTGTGTGTGTGTGTGTGTGTGTGTGTGTGCGCGCGCGCGCAAGTGCATGAACTCACATTAATCATCTGCTCAGTGTTCTTGTATAGAGTTGAGAAGTTTGGTCCACAGCGGTCAGCCTGACAAACACAGAAGTTCAGCTTGAATTTCCCTCTATAAAGGATCAATAAAGGATCTATCTAGCTATCTTATATCTATCTGGATCACAGGCAGGCTATAAGATCATGTGTCCTTACCTTGAAATACTGCACTTTGAGCAGTTCAGATCCAGACTCCACTGAAGAGTTGATGAGACACAGTGGCTCCCCATTTGAGTCTGAAAACAAGCCAAAAACAAAACAATAACTTGAATGAGATGTTCACATGGAACCCACTAACATCACAGCAAACACATGTGAGCACTGAATGCAGTGTAGTACGCCCATCAGCAGACCGTCTGACCTCTGAACTCGTGGCACTTCATGGTGATCTTGCTGATGTACGTTGTGGCGCAGATGTCATGCTTCCTGACTTTAGTGTTGATGCCCAGGTGAGCAACATGAAAGACCAGGAAGGGGACCTCCCTCTGTTCATTGGGCTTCTTCAGGATTACAAGCACCTGGCAAGAAGATGGCACACAGAATCAGGTGACAGCAGAGTGCTGCCATGTTGAAGGATCTGATTGGGGTTTCTGGTGATTCAGTACCTCTTTGACTTCAAAATCCAGCAGAACATCGATGACGTTCTCAGTCAGACCTCCATTGGTGACAGGCAGGACATCAGATGTGGTTTGTGTTGACACCATCTCTACTAGCTGTTCAGAGATTTCAACATTTTCTGTGGAACAAAACAAAGTTCTGTTTTTATTTAGTGGGATTAGACAAAAAGACACAGTCGAGTCTTCAGTTTATATCTGGGTTTCCATCAGGCTTTCACTCACTCTGCACAGAGAGCATATTCACCTTGAACCACCCGTGTCTTCACATCCATACTGTGATCTTTATTTCCTTCTCCGATGTTCTCAACTAGTATCTTCATCAGCACCCCAATGTCTTCCTCACCCAGACTCATCTGACGAATTGACAACACAGGTTTAAATCTGAACATGAAAAAAAATGGAGCCTCAGATCAAACCACAGCTCAACAGGACCTACATTAAGGGACCGGAGGATACCCTGGACCTGAATTCTTGGGATCTTGGAAAACCAGGAAGCAGCCAGGTTTCGAGTGAGGAGCAGCTCTATGTTAATCGGTTGAAGGATTTCAATGTCTGGCTGAGAGGAATCTTGTTTCAGTGTCGCCCTGGCAAAAAAGAGAGACCTTCCAATCATGCAATTATGGTGAATGCATGGCAAACTGATGCTTACTGGAGAGCTGAGCTAATCACTAACAGACGACACATCAGAGGAACAAGATCGCAATGAATTCTAACTGAATTGAAGTCTGCTTCATCTCCATACCTGGAGAGTTTCAGCTGTGTTAGATGGACGTGCATCTTCTCCACTACAGCTGGCAAAGGGAAGCCTTCGGCGGGCAGCAGAGAGAAGTTGTTTTCCACAGTGATCAGGCCCAGATCCACCACCATGGCATTGCGGGATGTGGAGGACTGAGGAATGATGATGAGAGGAGCCTTCAGCCTGATGTCCGTGGACAGACGGAAACTCTTCTGGGCAAAATCTCGAACACTGGACGCCGCCTTCTCCGCCGCCTGAGCCGTGGCGGCGCTCAGAGCCTCTTTGGCACTCTGGAAGTTGTTGACGAACATCTGAAGGACAGAATCAATGAGAAGTGAGAAATAAGATCACATGAAGAAGCTGAACAGTGACACCATGATGGCAAAGAGGGGAAGATGTGAGACATTCACTGTCTGCGCTGTGCAGCTTAATGTCTGTATGAGCCTCACACTGTCACAGTCGTGAAACCGTTTCTACATTTAAACATCAGCTGCCTCTGATTCAGAATTTAAACATTCAGAAAATTTTACTGTTTGACAGTTTGTGAACCCATTAGAATATTTCTGCCTAAAACTGGTCAGGAAAATAATCCAATTCATGTATTCATCTATATATCAAAGATCCATCTGTTCCCTTTTGTTTTCCTCTTTTACTTACAATGATCCATCAGAGTATGAACAGATCACTGTGGCCATTCAGTCCCGAGCAGGAGCTCACCTCGCTGTGGAATAACTTACTGGGATGGGAGACAAGTTGCTGCTTCAAGTGGAGGAGTTCGCGTATCTTGGGGATCTGATTCACAGATAGAGGGAAAAAGTGGGGGGGAATCAGGGCAGTGTCCAAAGAGGGCTCTACTCCGGTTTGTTGTGGTGATCTACACTCCTGTACTAATCTACGACCACAAGCTGTGGTAGTGGTGGTGAAAGGTGGTGAATAATGCCAAATGAATTTTCCTCTGAGCGGCTGGTAATGCTCCTCCACGTTGAAACAGTCGGTGATGGGACTCGGCCACCTTGTGAGGACACCTCATGGGCACCACCCCGACAAGGTGTTCTAATCATGTGGGACTGGGAGGAGGCTCTGGGGAAGACCCAGGTCCTCACAGCTGAGACTTATAATCCCCAGAGGGAATTGCCGGGGAACACTGTGATCGCCTGGATACACAAACATGGAGGAGAATCCAGTGTTTGACTGGATTCTCTTTTTCTGCTTTCAGGAGGTGTGAAAATCAGCTGATGTTTTGGATCATATTTATGCAGAAATATAGAACATTCTGAAAGGTTTACAAACTTTCAAACAGCAGTGCATCGGGGACTCAAAATGAATATTTAGAAATAAGAGTGGTTGAAATGTTACGGGACATTTTTAATTTGAAACTGCAGGTTTTAATAATTTTGAAAAAGGCAGCAGGTTCACACAGTGAGAAGCTGTGTGACTGACAGGGGTGTGGCGGTGGGGGGGGGGTTAATGATGGCAGCTGAGTGAGATGCATAGCACATATGGGGGGAGTGAGCTCACCCTGTCTATCCTAACATCTAGAATTCAGAGGGGTTTTCTGCCTCAAACTCATGTGATATATTTGAGTCACAGTTTGATCAAATTTTCATAAAAGAAAAAGAACCTCGCTGGCTCCTGGATCACATGCAGGCCTTACTGTTTGTGAGTCAAACATCATCACATTGAGCCAGCTCTGACGACCAGAGGTGAAGGCAGAATCGCACTGCAGTGTTTCCCCTCACAGCACAAGTAAAATATGTGACGTGAGCCCACTGAGGAGCAGAGACAGGGAAACACTGCACTGGGATCTCAAACCATGAGAAACATGTTTAAGGGGGGCAGAAGGTGTCGTGAAGGCAAAGCAGAAGGTTTGAGGTAGTTCAAAGCTGCATTCTGGATGCTGTACCTCATCAGCAGATGCATACTGAAAGCTAAAAGAAGCCTGGAAGAACAGAACACATCAACAGGAACACAAACATGAGAGGGAAAAAGCAACAGTCACAAACACATCACAGTCATCACATTTTAACTGACCCCGAACCCAACGGCAAGCATTCAAAAGAAATAAAATCACAAATTAGGCTGTTCCTCTCCTAGACTTTAAACTTTTCAGTGGCACGTGAATCCTATATGAATAACAAAGCTATGACAACTCTGCAGAAGCCATAATCAACTCGCATGACAAAACGTTTAGAGAGACTGATCTGCAGCTTTCTAAACGTGTTATTCTGCACACACACACGTCTGAGTGATGAGGAGCTGCAGAGAACACACAGCTCAGAGGGTTAAACTGCAGACGTTTCAATGTAAATCTGCTACGTCTGCGGTGAAAGGTTCTGCTCTCAGTGACAACATAAGCAACGCACAGAGCTTTCAAACAAATAGATTAACACAGAAATGGACCCAGCTGATTCACCGGTGTGTGAACACAGCTGTGTGCTCACCTAAACGAGAATTTCTGTTCGTATGTGTCTCTTAATATTTAAACTACGGCTGCAATAAAAATATGCACATATTGTTTTTAGGAGGAAATAAATAGGAAATAATGTTTTTGATGGTCTGTGGTGTATTTCATGAACCTCAATGATTACTGAAGGTAAAACAGTCTGTTTGAAGGATTTCAGTCTGGACTGAACCAATCTTGTTCCCTCAGGGAAATATTCAGAGTCACAGCATAAACTTCCATTTATCCCGAAGACTCAGAGTTATTCTTATTCTTATCCATGATGCGCTCACTCTCTCATCAATGCTTATTACCTGCACCAGCCCCTGTTGTTCATCTTTGTCTAACTAGCAAACATCAGCTGTAACAGAGACACAGTACTTTCAGCTTGCTTGACAATAACAGCCTGTCCTGCTAGTCCTACTCTTTGTCCCTGTCTCTCTGTCTTCCTCTCTGTCCTGTCTCCCTCTTCTTCTTGTCCTCTAAGCAGTTGGTATCAGCAGGATGGTTCTCCAAGTTTCTTCCTGTTAAAGGCTGTTTTTCCTGACACTGTTGATCTTAAAGGGGTTCAGAGTTTCTGTAAAACACCTACAGACCATTCTGATTGTAAAACACACCATATCAGTAAAGACTGAATTGAACTGAATCCTGCTCTGACTGTGGGGTCAATAGACATCTCACTGTGTGGCGCCCCCATGAGTAACCTGTCATGTGACTGTGTGTCCAGGTGTATATTTGAAAGTGTTTGTATATGAAGCTCCTGACCAGCAGAGACATGAGGAACTTGTGGAGGTAGACAATACGGATGCAGCCAAGACGCATCGTGACCTTCCCGTCCACCTTTGACATGTCACTGTAGCCATCGGCCTCTGTTGCCCCTGGAAACAGAGACAGTTTGAAACTGAACACCTCCTCACCCACGATGGACACCGCCTGCAGGATGAGGAAGAGAGGGAGATGAGTTCTATGAACACGGTTCAGAGAAGGACAGTGGAACCATCAGATCTGTGGCAGACCTTTCTGTGAATGCTTTTGGGGTCAACATCTGTGACCACAATGTCTCGCAGTCTCGTGAACACCTCTGTCTCGCTCGCCTGCACCGACACAGATGCATCAATTCCTGCAGAGAGTCCACTGTGATTATCCTGCATGTATGCAAAATGTGTCACTCACTTGAGCTCAAACTCAAAAAAAAAATGTCTTCGTACCTTGGACTCGGATGTCAGCAATGCTGCTGTGGTCGTCACACACCTCCACGTGGAAACAACCCAACACGGCAAACAGCTTGAAGCTGAAGATGCCGACATCTTTAGCTCCTTTAGACACTGCAAAGAGCAGAGACACCTCCTGTTAACCCCTCCTGTGTTAAAGGCACACCTGGGATCTGCACTCACCGGTCCAGCCTTGTCCCTTCTTCTCCACCTGTTTTTTGGCATCTCTCTCTTGGGCAGAGCGGAGCTGTGGAGGCATGGCATTGTTCAAATAGCTGATGGTGGACAGAAGAGCTTTGGTGTGAAGGAGGAAGTCCAGAGAGGAGAACTCCACCTGAAAGCAGATGAAGGACAATTGTGAACATTTACTTGTGATTGACAGAAAGTTCTGTTGCTGTGGTAACTCTTTAAAACTCTTTAAAGTCCAAACATGAATCACACTCCCATCTCTTGGTATAGGAACTTCTCCTCCACCCACCTTCAGTGTCTGCTCTGTGTTATTGAACAAAGTCTGGAAGCTGGGACCAGATGAGTCAGCCTGCAGGAACACAAAGTACATGCATGTGTTCATCCACTCAGGTAATCTTTGTTGACATAATAGATATCTGCCAGGTGAATGTGTTTAAACTTACCTTGATAAAATCCACCCTCAACAGGTTGGAGCCCTGCAGTTCAGACGAGCTGATCAGATGGAGTGGGTGATTGATGCCGTCTGAAACACAGAATCAAAACATTTAGAACACGGTTAGTTGTTGCAGCTGAACAGGCACAAAAATCAGAGCACTGTACCTGGCATGTCACAGTAGTCGAGCCTGACTCGCCGCAGGTATGAAGTGACGCTTAAGTCAAAGCTTCGCTTCTTCCCCTCAGCTCCCAATTGGCAGACACTAAAAGACAGAACGGTTTTCTCCTGGTCCGCCTGTCGGGTCAGCTCCAGCAGTACCTAAACACACCGTTATGCACAGCTGCCTCACAGGTTCTGGATAGACACTGAAACCCCGCCCCCTTTTGTCACCTTACTTGATGGATTACATGAGAACCTAATCAGAGAAACAAACAAACCTCTCGGACTTCAAACTTGAAGTGAACGTCTGTGAGTTCCTCCAGAATTAAGAGCTGCTGATCTTCATCTGTGGACTTCTCGCTGGTCTCTTCATCCGAGTCTGATGTCACAACAATAACCAATCCAAATTATGTGGTTTGTTGTTTTGTATCAGTAAGAAAAGATCTGATCTGAAAACTTTAAGTATCATGAAATGTGCCAACACCCCACCTGTGTCCATTGTGCTGAGGAGGGCGGGGGGGAGGCTGACTGCATGTGGTCTGGACTCAGCCAACGGCAGAACCTGCAGCAAGAATCCAAAAATATGAACATCAGTCAGACCTGAAAGCTGAAAGGCGGCTGTGTTTTTACATCAGTGTGAGGCTGAAATACACCAACTGCACCTTCACAGTAGGTGTGGAGGGAGAGGAGTCCAGGTTGGGCACTGGGATGCTATTGAAAAGCTCCAGGACGCTCTGGATCTTCTGGTCAGAGATCTTCACATGCAGCAGTGGCAGCTCTCCGGACACTTTCAGCCTGGGACATCAGGAAAATTCAACTTTATTTATATAGCACCTTTTACAATCACAATTGTCTCCATGCACTTTACAGGAACTCAGAGCCCGAGCCCTCTGGGAAAAACCTTTCACAAGAAGACACCTTAAGCAGGACCAGACATAAAAGGGAGACACCAGCTGGAGGAGGCAGGACAGAGAGGATGAGAGGGGGACAAACATGCATTTTTAGCTGATATGTTGTTTATACTAGCACTGCATAAAGGAACAACATAGGCAACACAGGGTTACTGTTACACTGGGTGTGTCAGATGGCCAGATGCAGGTCAGCACGAAGATCTGGAAGGAGAGAGAGACCTACAGAGGGAGTCTAGAGTGTCTGTCTCTCTGACCCAACCTGGTAACTGGGTCCACAGTGCGGCTGAAGGCTCGTCCTCACTTTCTACTTTAACTACAAAGCCTGCACTCTGAGATCTGACTGCTCTGTGAGAAAATAAGGAGCTGTTAGATCCTGCAGGTATAATGGAGATAGACCATTAGGGGCTTTATATGCAAGTAGTGACGGTCCTCTGACACCTGAGGCTTCAACAACACATATCGAACCACTGTGCCGAGCCTTGGTTTGGTCATGTGACTACTGACGTTTGAAGCAGTTGAGTGCTTTGACTCACCTGACTGGTTCAGTGTGTTGGTGTGTTGAATGGGATCGAGCTGCCTGTGCTTCAAGCAGCAGACCCCAAAACACACTGTGCCAAAATCGAGACTATATGCAATGAAATTCTTATGTGCATCTTTCCCTACACATTATAGAAAAATAAATAGCATAACAATATTATGAATGCATTAGCATTATTACCACTAGATGTCCTGCTGGAGCACTGTGTGGCTGAAGCCTCGGGTAATGAACCATTTGGTGAACAAATACATACACAACACAAATATATACACAAATACATCACTATATGCAAGTAAGAGAAGTCTATTCTAAATGTCACTGGAAGCCAGTGAAGAGAAGCTAAACCAGTTGAACAGACAGGTGAGTTAGCAGCAGTGTGAGTTGTACCTGGGCATGCGGGCATCCTTCTCCACCATACATTTGGCCAGGTGGAGGGTGAAATCCATCGGCTGGAGGATGTGTTGGACTGATGAACCCTGCAGCCGAGATGACTTCCAGGCCTCACCTGGAGTTTACAACTGATTTAATGGAATAAGGAAATGACACTGAGTGCATTGTGACGTTATGGGATTGCATTTGTACCTGACTTGCTGTAGAGAAGCTGAACCCGCCTCAGCTGCACACTGTATCTCTCATAGGCTCGATCCATGATCTCTTCCAGAGACGAGAAGGACGAGGATGAACCGAGGCTGCTCTGTTCAACACTGTTCAACTGCAGACACGCAAAGGCAGTTCAACTACAGACACACTAATTTTGTGTTACATGTCCACATTTACCTTTACCCTCTTTGTGCTGTGATAACTCCATGCTGCACAGAAGAGGCAGTTTCTGGAGGGTCTAGCAAAATGTCTACTTTAGATTGTTTCTAGTCTACTTGATAAACTTTGACTGTTGAGCATGTATTCACTGATATTCTTGTACCAAACAAAGCAACTGAGCAGAAGGGCAATAGAGTTTTTTCACAGTGATTCACGTGTGTCAAGTCCAATAGCCTTTTAGTGACGACATGAACAGTGGCAACAAACCCTCGGAAAACAAGTTCAGCAAAAATCGTGATGGTTATAATAACACCGGCCCTGAATCAGTGATGGTGGTAGAGTTGAAATGAAAGATGACCTGGAAGCTGCCGAAGTCCACAATGATGAGGTCTGACATGTTGCTGTAGAAGCCAGACTTTGGTATCAGCAGATAGGAAGGCTTCAGGTCAATCCTCAGGTCCAGGACCTTTCTGGTCTCAATGATATGAGACAAGCCTGCAAAGAGCACAATCCAGCAGACTTTTCCTGATGAACAGAAATCTTTCATCTTCTCAGACTGTGTTTGCTTCCATTTTGGATCTAGTTGGTCAGCAATGAGACTCACAAAAGATCCTGTGAACCTCTCCACCTTCTCCCTGACGTACTTGAACAGTTTCAGGACTTATTATAATTCAGAACCTCAGAGGTCCTCCATTAACCAGAGCCTGTTTCGGTAATTGTGAAAAAGCTAAGACATGGATGTGGAAAATGTTTAAAGTGAACTGACCTGTGGCAGTTTTCTCTTTGATCTCCTCCAGTTTGGACAGTGTGGCTGAGGTTAGGACCTCCAGATCCACACTCTTCCCCATCTTAAAAAATTCAACCATACTGTTGACCGTCAGCTGGGGGATCAAGGACACCAAGAAAAAACATTAGACACACCGTAATCTATATGTGTAGTGATGAGTTCAGTGTAAACAGGATTACAGCATCATAGATGATCTCTACAGGCTGCGAGTGGACACTAAGCAGCTGGTCACTGGCACTCTCCTCAGGATTTAACTCAAACACAACACTGAGTAGAGACGAGGACGAATCCCCCACTGAAGCGATGAGTGATGGCACCGCCCCCTGCTGCTTCAAACCAGTAACAAACCAGTGTTCCAGCGCCAGCTCCACCCTGCAGAACAGTTTCTTTGTCACAGAAAGGCCGGCTGACAATCAAATAATTTATTTTAAGCAACAAAAAAAAAACACTGACCTGATGGCCTGAGCTCCAGGTCTCTGAGATATGTTGGTGCTTAGGTCGATCATCTGGATCTTGAGGATCTCTGGAATGTTGGGCTGCTCTCTGATAGTCACGGACGTCCTGAGCAGCTGGAAGGTGATGACCATGGCTACATACTGAAAAACACATTGGTAGCCAGACTGGATAAAACTAAACCGAGGAATCTGCACTTCAAAACTTAAACCTTATTAGCCACACTGTGATGAATGCAGACATGCTGGTGGACCTACCTGTCTGGGTAAAGCCAGGTTGTGGGAGCTGCCACTGTAGCCAATGGCTGTGTAGAGTTTCTCCTTCTCTTCAGCCGTCATCAGCTGCTCCAGACCTGAACCTGAATCAAAGGAGACAGGCTGTCAGTTATCAGGTAACACTGATGGAACTTTGTCAGAGCAGAATGAGCATCACTTACTCTCTGCCTCCTTGCTCCCCTCATGCTCCTGCTCTTCCTTCTTAGCTTTGCTACCAAACCAGCTGCTGAAGAAGCCTCCTCCCTGCTTTGACCCACCCACCTTCTTCCCTGTCACCTTCTGTCCTGATCGGATCACCTGTGGGAAAACACCAGTAGAAGGTCTACAGAGGTTCAAAGTGGACACTAAACTTAGCAGCTTTGTCATGTTTACCTCCATCTGGGCCTGCTGTCGGGCCAAAGTGATGTTGAACACGTCCAGAACTTTCTCCAGATCCTGGAGGACAGCAGTGAACACACTTCAGTCAGCAGGTCAAAGGAGTGAGCCGTCAGACCTATCCCAGCACTCACCTGGATTTGTCGTTCGGTGTCCGGGCCCGGCTTGCCTTGGGTCAAGAGTTTGGTCTTGTAGGCAGTCTTGTAGGTCTTCAGGTTCTCCCGATGCCTTCTGATGTTGGACCAGGACCACATATGAGTGACGCGCCGTATGTGCACCTCCATGATGCTGTTAAAGCCGTATCTCCACCTGGCAGAAACAAAACTCCTCAATCAAACATTTGTTTGGACTCACTCTGAATGACTTGTATCAACACACTCACCAGAGACTGGCATTCTTATGGACAGGGACATCAGGCCTAAACTTCCTGTAGGGGGCATTTTTCACCATACAATCAACAGATTCCAGCAGCTCCACCATGGTCAGGTACTACAGCAGACAGAAAAAGAAGGTGTCACATTGAGGGATCACTTGTGTCGTCGTCCATCCATTATGTGTATGTCGGTCGGGATACCTGAGACTTAGTCATCTCAATGGCAATGTTCTGGACCTCCAGATGAAGGTTAGCCTTTGGAGTTTTCAGCTCCACCTCAGCACTTGGATTTAGGCAAATCTTAGCAGAAGCAAAGATTGGCTTGAAGACTTCAAAGAGAAACAGACACGAGGACTAAAGTCATGTGGAGGTTACTGACAGGCAGAACACACGAAAACAATACAGTCCTTCATCCTGTCGCCACGGTTACAGAATGATGTCCAGCTAACAAATTCCATCAAACGTCATGAAAGGTACAGCATTATTGTGTGAGCGATGAACTCACTGTACTGATAGTGAGACACCTCCTGGTCTTTACTGCAGATCCCACGTTTCAGTTGGTCCTGAAGAAGGAGGAAGAGGAGGAAAAGAACTGAGGGGCCTCTTGTCGAAAAACTGAGATGCAAGTTTTCTGACAAAATAAACAGATGGAAGGATCAGGTGACTGAATCTACTCACCACAATATCCTGCCATGACCCTTTGTAGAAGATTGGGCTGTTGACATTCCAGTAGGCACAGAGACACTCCAGGCTGCCGAGCTGAAGTAAACCAGCACACAGAGGTAAATGATATGAAAAGGTAACCAGGTGTGCAGAGTACGAGCAGAGCATCTGTCACCTTATAGATGATCTTTGCTGCTTCGTTGAGGATACAGGATTTCCAGTTCTCATCAGTGGTCTGGAAATAAAGACGGCGTGAGAGCAAGTTTAACAGCACCTGTACAGACAGGTGCAGGTGCGTGCACGTGTGTTACCTGCAGACTGAGTTCTGACAGAGTCACTCCCATCGACAGCGGGCACTGAGGGTCAGACAGCTGCAACACAGACCAGACATTAGCAGAGACCACAGATGACATCTTGTTCAACGATCCAACTCAGCACCGGGACGCCAGCACTCACATCGTCCTCATAGCGCAGGTGGATTCTGCTGATCTTCACCTGCAGGTTCTTGATCACCTGAGTTGCCAGTTTCTCCACAAAAGTGTCCTTCTTCTCCTCTTGAGGTTTTTCTGAAATACACAGAACAGAGATGAGACCCGAGACTAGGATCAGACACACCTGGCCCTGAGATCTCGGATTAAATTAAAGTTTACTATCACGCTGACACATGTATGAGCATGCCAGTTAGTAAGTTAACTTCAGGTGCACACATGAAACTCACCGGCTTTGTTGTGTCGTTTCAGCTTCTTCAAGCCTTTTTTATGCTTTTTAAGTTTTTTATGCCCTTTTGGGACTTTGGCAGCATTAAAGAGAGAGATGCAGGAAGTTAGTGACAGAAAAGCCCGAACACACACAGACAGACAGCAGGGGGCAGTGACCATGGTCACATTTAAAGGTGGAGGGGGAAGGAGAGCAGCCAGTGTGGTGCTATGTGAGCGTCACTGTGTGTTACCAGGGAGTGGCTCTTTGTAAACGACGTTCTCCAGACTAAAGAGCAGATCTCCAGTCTGAGATGCTGACACAGCAAACGCAGCATGAACAGGACAGACAGATGTTAGTACAGTCACCTGTAGTCATTCATCCACCTGTACATGCACCTGGAAGGGTTTTTACTGCAGCAGTTTGAACTTAAACTCTGGTGGGAGTCGGCCACATGTTGATTTCTATTGAACAACTTTTTCTTGCATTTGTCAGCAAAAATCAGCAGAAATGTATGAACCAGAAAAACAGAGAAAAGGCAGCAGGAGCAGCAGGTGAAACAGGGTCTAGAGGACAGGGGGCGGGCCGTCTCACCTCTCCGTGCAGCCATCTGCAGCGCCTCCTCAATGCGCTGCAGCTCCTTCTGCTTCGCCTCCTGCTGGTAATGTTCCTCCTTTGCTGCATCGTACTTTATGGCTGAGAAACAGACAAAAGGGCAGTCATAGTTTGTTTTACACCAGCTGAGGGATCCTGCACAAACAGAGAGCAGTCGCTGTCCCTGTTGTCTCTCAGAGGACTTCCAGTTGTCTCCATGGTTACATCAAAAGTCTTCTGCACTCAGATCAGAGGAACTTTAGTTTAAACGTCTTTGTAAAGGACAACATGTCCTGCTGCTCAAAAAAGGGTAAAATAAGACAAAAAACAGCTGCTTGATGTTTCTCTGTGGAGACCTCCTCCTCTCAACGTTTTGTCTTATCTCAGCAGGCCGCTTCCTTCTTATCTTCAACACATAACAGAAACACACAGACAGGAGTGAAGGCTGGTTTAACAGCAGAACTCTAAATGCTGTGGATAAAACAACTTAATGAAAGTGGATCTCTGGGCCTGGGACGGACAGACAGACAGACAGACGTGAGGTGCGTCCCTAGCTGGGCTCTGCTGTTTCAAACCAGATGTTATGACTGTTTGACTTTGTTACCACTGAATCTCCACCCTGATAAAGAGTGCTAAATGCTACTAGCTACTACTACTGCTATCTATTACTAATGCTTCTACAGAAGTGGAATCATTAGAGATTAAAACATTCCAGGATCAGTGTAGAAACCAAGAAATCCCCGATCAGAGACCAGTTCACTCAACATAAGCAGAACAAAATCTCTTCATAATGCTGATAAAAAGATGCTTTCAGTGAAAACACTGCACATCCTGCAGCAGCTTGGTGAGGGTCAATCCCCTAACTGAAAACATAAGTGATGGGTTGGTTGCAGCCCTGATATCAGACACTAGAGCCAACACTGTGGGTCTTCATGTAAAAGCTGTATTCAGACAGCAAAGAGGCTTTTATTGTGAAAAACACTGCTCCCATCACACAGTTTTCTGAGGACATGCAGCCCAGAACCCAATTCAGATCCACCACCTCCGACGGCTTACCGTTATATGGACAGGTTATGAGTTTAGATCCAACTGTAACACACACACACACACACACACACACAAAACTTAGGACAGTGCCCTAAACGTTGTGATGACAGAGACACTGTTCTGCAGGGAGTAAATCACTTCAGAGATTTCTGCTCAGGGCGGCTCTCACACACAGCAGAGCTGACCGTCCTGACAGGATGTTTCTGCAACTGCAGTGTGACAAGGTGACAAACACAGCCAGGCTTAGGGTCACTTACTGGCTCCAGGAACAACCAGCAGGTACAGACCCTCCAACGTGGCAACCACAGCATCATTGTATAAGTTCTTCCAGGGAATCTTCAACGTGAGCCTCCCTGAAACGGACAGGCAGTCTGTTCGGTTCATGTTCCCCGTGTGATCCCCACATGTTCCCCTCATGTTCCCCTCATGTTCCCCACATGTTCCCCTCATGTTCCCCTCATGTTCCCGTACTCACCTATCTGCCCTGCCTTCACTTTGAAGGGAACGTCGAAGTCACTCTGCAACACAAACACACAAACAGCTCTGAGCAGATGCTGCTGAAGCGGCTCTCAGACGAACTGCAAGCTGAGAGCGCGTCGCTGCAGTGATCGTGTGACATGTTCATGTAACAGCTGCAGTGATTCAACACGTCGGGTGGTGGTGGTGACTGGTGACCACATGAAGATGTGAGGCTTCACAGCACCACCCTGACGCCAGCAGCAGCAGCCAAACTGTGGTTAAAGTGTGGGAAAGCGCAGCCGGACGGCAGGCTGAGCGGAGACCTACCAGCGCGTTCTCCTTCACCTTCAGGTTCTCCAGGACCACGTTTCCTGCACAGACACAACAGCCTCCAGTCAGACACACCATCAATACATTTACTGCTGCTGATCAGGGTCTGACTGACTGGGGTTTTTAAACTCGTCTTAAAACACAGTTTTATTCCTTGGCTTTCAACCCGGCCTGAGATTCTGATTTCTGTTTTAGTGTTTTGTGGTATTAGTAGTCTTATGTGTTTTTAATGGTATAATTGTTTTGTCTTATTGTTTTTAAACTAGTTTGAAACAACGGGGCGATTATTTTCTCTTTTTCTGTTTTATGTTGGTCTGTTGATGTTGTTGTGTTGTGCAGCGCTTTGTGTTGCGTTGATCATGTGGGGGGGGGGCTGAATAAACTGGACTGAATGCACTCGAAACGTGCACACGCACACTCTCTGGACAGTGTTCTTATTTTGAACGTGATTTGAAGAGAACGCGGCGTGCGCGTGATCAGCTGACCGCCCCTTTAACTGGCTGAATAAATGGCCGAACATTGCGTCACTTCCGGGAGCGTTGTGTTTTGATGTGACGCTGACAAAAAAAGATGAGAACAAACGCGTTGTGGTTTAACTAACATCATCATAAAATCTGTGTCGGTGTTCGCAGATCTGCGCACAACGAGGCGCGTGTCAAAGTGCGCAGGTGCTCTGCAGCTCGCGCGGCTGGCCTCACCTCCCCAGATCCCGATCTTGAGCTGGGACTTGTCCAGGTTCTCCACGTAGTCTCCGATGAACCTGTTGAGGAGGTCGCTGACTAAAGCCTCGAACACCATGTCGAAGCTCCGGCACGAGCCCTGCGCGGTCAGCGCGCGCTCCCAGCAGCTTCACGGCTCAAACGACGGATACACGTCGTTCGACTGTCTCTGAGATCCACAGACCGGCCTGACACACACACACACACACACACACACACACACACACTGTCTGTGAGGACGAGAGAGGGAGAGAGAGCATCGATCGGTCACCTGACAGAGGGAGTGTCGCTGAGCCGGATATCAAACGGGTTTCTGTTTCTCACGGAAGCACAATGAAACCCACACCGTGCACACGGTGTGTGTGTGTGTGTGTGTGTGTGTGTGTGTGTGTGTGTGTGTGTGTGTGTGTGTGTGTGTGTGTGTACACTGTGCACTGTGTGTGTGTGTGTGTATACTGTGTGCACAGTGTGTGTGTGTGTGTGTGTGTATACTGTGTGCACAGTGTGTGTGTGTACACTGTGCACGGTGTGTGTGTGTGTGCACGTTTAGTTCAGGTAGAGCTGCAGATAACAGACATGATAAGAGAAAGTTTCTGTGAAAGTTTCTGTGAAAGTTTCTGCTGCGAACAAACAAAAACAAATAAACAGACGTACGGAGAGTTAATGTTCCCTGAAGGACACGTCCAATTTATGATATGAGGGAGAGTCAGCGCCTCTACACAATAGAATACAATAGAATAGAACAGAATACAATAGAATAGAACAGAATAGAAGTAGGGTTCTCTCTTCACTCCAAGCTGAGAAATGTCGCTGCTGCAGGATTGTGCGCATTGATCTAAAAATCTCTAAAGGCCTAAAACAGTATAAAATTATTTACAAGAGAATGGAGATAAAAAATGTAAACTTTTTTTTTATATTTTATCTGTGTGTGTGTGTGTGTGTGTGTTTTAAAAACAGTGTGGTATCTTTACTTTTAGAGTGGTTGTTTTTAACTGTTAGGAAGATAATTATTTAAAACAGAAAAACATAAGTCACCATGGTAACGGCTCAGCCTGAAAACAGGAAGTGTGTAAGGGCATGTGACAGGACAAACATGTCCATTAAAGTCATTTCCTGCTGATGAGACGTACTCAGAGTTCAGATTAAAGCAGCATCTGAGCTCATTTAAACTAAGTGCGGCATGAAGTCACTGGTGTGTTGCTGTTCAGGGAATCGGCGCCATGTTTGCAGGTAGAGGAAGTGGCAGATTGACGGTAATGGAAGAAAAGCAGCTGACCTAATGTTCTCCAATCAACGGCTTATTGAGGAGTGTACGCTGCTCTAACGAACCCTCGGGTCACACCGTGCACCTTAATTGATCAGCTGACCAAATGCAGACTAGAACACTGAGCTGCACATTCAGTCGTCTTGTTAGAGAATTGTGATAGATTTAACACAACAACAGTCAGGTGAGTGAACAACTGAAGTCAGGACAACATGGAGATCTGAAGATCTGAATTCACATCCCCTTGTGATGTCACCACTTCCTCTTTCACACACGTCAGGTTTCAGACGTTAATGCAGCAGCTTTGATTTCCTGTCAGCATCCACCTGCTGAGTATTTCTCTTCTTACATCCTCCTTATTTTAGTTTAGCTTTTTAACATTATCTTATTTTCATCGTATCTTGCATGCTTTAATCTTACTGGTAAAGATGTGCAGGACCTCCTGGCTACAGTGCTGAAAGGAAAGCGCAGGTTATTCTCATTTTTCTGTATTAATTAAGATTAAAATGTCATTTATTTTTTAAATTTTATATACTTAATTAAGATTGACTTTATTAATCACTGTAGGGAAATTAAGTTGTAATGTCACCGGCATCAAAAACAATAAACAATACATACAGAAAAAAATCTTATACACACACATTAACAGCAGACATAAAAACAGGCGAAGACGTTTGTAGTGCAGCTGAGATGAAGCCTGAGCAGCTCTGTGGAGGAGTCTGATGGAGCAGCTGCTTCTCACTTTGTCCTCGGTGTTGTGGAGTTTAGCAGCATTGTGTTGCGTGTTCAGGCTGTTGGCGTCCTTTGCTTTAATGTTTGAAATGATGAACAATGAGCTTAACGGAGGAGCTTTTTTTACACTTAGACACGGTGGAATTCCTGCTTCCTTTGCACCTGTTGTGGTGTATTTTACCAGCTAAGCATCCTCCTCTTTAAATAAAAATCCATAAAACCTGACCTAGCTCCTCTCTTATGAATGCTTTACAGCTTCAGGTCCTCCTGTAGCAGGTCACTAACAGGTCACTGTCTTTGTGATGTTGATGACGATGATGATGATGATGATGATGATGATGATGATGATGATGATGGGAGGGGTCCAACCCATGTCAAACCCACTGGTCATGTGACCTCCTTCCTATCCAGCAGCCTTTAAATCACCTTCGTCCCCTCAGAGAGAGAGACAGCAGGAGTCAGAGAAACAGGTGAGTGTGCGTCTCTTCCTCCGGATCACCTTCACAGTTTCAGATTAATACTTCATGTTACATGTAAAGGATTAAAATAGATTATCTATATGATATGTTATCATTTTTACAAACTGCTCCTTTTTAAGTCAGGCTGCTATTAATAATTACACTGTAAATTTTTGATGTACTTTGTAATTGAACTAAATTTTGCTGGTAAAAATACCTTACAACTGAAACAGTGTGTGAAGGTGAACAACAACAGTTTTCTGTCCTAAAAAGGTTGCTTTCCTTCTTTGTCATTTACATGCATGTACTTTTTGACAAATTGAAACATTTGTTCATATGAATTCATACAAAGATGTGATTCAGCGCTAATACATTTAATAATAAATTAAAGGTGACAATGCACTGAGTGGACGGTAACAATGTTTCTGCACATTAATGACTTCAAATATGAGTTCCCGTGACTCTCTCCTCTCAGAGGCTTTCAGTGGAGAAGCTGTGACTCTTCCTTTCTGTGACAGCAAGATGTTCGGCTCTGTGCTGCTCTGCTGCTGGTCCTTCAGTCTGCTGCGGCTCTCCTCCTCTCTGGTTCATGGGAACATTCAGGTGGACGAAGGTTCGGTCCCTGGCCACCGCACTGAAACCTCCTTCCTGTCTGACATCGGTCAGTGCTTCCTGTCCAAACTGAGGCTGGACTGTAAAACATTTTGACATGTCATACAGACTGTATGCTCGTTCGACTCATTCCATGTTGCTAATTAAATGGTTAATTAAAGAACAGCATGTGTTCTGCAGAGAGAAGCCACGCCCATGACGCTGTGCACGATCCCAGCCTCCTGCCAGGGGACTCAATGGAGGATCACTTCCTGATGGATGCAGGCTCCTATGACGAGGTATTCCAATCAGCCCTCCATCTCTGTGCTCAAAGCCCACTGCTCTCAATTCCTTTCGTGTTTTTTCAGGACACGTCGGCAGCATTACAGCTGCAGGGTCGTGCCATGCGTTCGCCTCGGCGCTGCATTCCTCACCAGCAGTCTTGTCTGGGTTACCAGCTGCCATGCTGTGACCTCTGTGACACCTGCTACTGCCGCTTCTTTAATGCCATCTGCTACTGCCGCCGTGTTGGCCACGCCTGTCCACCCAGACGTACATGATGACGAGATGTTGTGTACAGAGAAACACTGATGCTGTGTGTGTTACATGTTGGATCAAAGTTGCTCTTTGTGTAATAAACTGCTGCTGAAGAGACAATATGCTCAAATGTTTGTGTCAGAACATAAGAAATAGAGAAATGTATTTGTGGACTGTGAGCTTCAGCTTTATGCTAAAGCTAACTCCAGTTCTTCACTCACTGGACAGGTTTACATCATAGCTCTGTACAAAAGCACCAAGAGGCTTGTTTCAGAGTTTCACACTTTTATTGAGCACAGTTACAAACAGGAAGTGCTCCTGAGTGACACGCTTAGTTGGCAGCAATGGTCTGGTCCATCCAGGCACGCAGCTCGGTGACACGGGCGTACACACCAGGCACAGTGGGAGTGCAAGTGCCACTTCCCCAGGACACAATACCGACCAGAGTCCAGGCTCCAGCCTTCTGGCAGACCAGAGGACCACCAGAGTCACCCTAAAAACAAACAAACATCAGCATATGAACAAACAGCACAACACAAACAGAGATGCACCAAGGTCCCACCCACCATGCAGGAGGAGGCTCCAGAGGCTCCAGCACAGATCATCAGGTCTGTGATCTTGCTGCCCCAGTAACGACGGCAGTCATCATTGGTCAAGAGGGGCAGGGCGGCCTGCTGCAGCAGGGCAGGGGTGTCCGGAGCTGCAACACACATCAGACAGGTTCATACTCTGACGCTTCCCTCTGCGTCAGCTCTCAAACGCGCCGTCCTCCATCCGATCGGTGCCTTTTATTTCAAAACACTGAAGTTCACATTGGTCTTTGATTGACTCTTTGCTCCAGCTGCTCTCACCATTGTAACGGGTCAGGCCCCAGCCAGAGGTCACACACTTCATGCCTCCAGGGAAGTTGTCTCCAGTCTCAGCAACACACACAGGGGAAACACGCATGTTGAGCTGGGCAGGGCTGTCCAGCTTGATGAGCAGGATGTCGTTGTTGATGGTGAAGCCGTTGTACTGGGGGTGCTTGAACACCTGGAAGAACACATCATCAGGACTAACAGGAAAAAAGGAAATGGAAAGATTATATAAAGTTTTTATCCCTTCTCCACTCACCTTGCCGACCTTCATGACCTGGATGTCCTCAGCATTGGATGAGCGGTCATGTTCTCCAAGGATCACGCGGTGGGAGGTCCTGGTCAGAACAGAAAGACGTGTGAGCATCATCACCAGCATCGACAGGAAGTGCAGCTCGGTTCATTTACCTGACGTTACAGTGAGCCGCTGTCACCACCCAGTTCTCATTGATGAGAGAGCCGCCACAGAAGTGGAAGCCGGTGTAATCCTGAAAACAGCAACAGTGAGTCCCTGTTTCAAAAATATGTGTGTGTGTGTGTGTGTGTGTGTGTGTGTGTGTGTGTGTGTGTGTGTGTGTGTGTGTGTGTGTGTGTGTGTGTGTGTGTGTGT
>JAVQJX010197985.1:0-10819 GCA_036025115.1 Ambassis agassizii
AAACCTGTTCAGATGAAACCGACACTGAGTGGGCAGAGATCCCCTCAGTGGTCGTTTCTTTGTTTGAGGTAGTGCTGCTGGAGGTAGCAGTTGTAGTAAGAGTGGCAGACTGATCTGGTGTATCATTGACATAGAAATTATATGAAGAACAAAAGTAGAGAGAGACAGTACCCAACCCATGGAGAAAGTTCAACAAATCTTTCACTGTAACTGGGATCAGCACACCCACCGTTATCTCCATAGCAGACAAAAGCGAGCTCTTGGTAGCATTCTTCATCAGACCACAGGCCTGCATTGCCCAGATCTGCTGCAGTGCAGTAGCCCCATCTGAAGTTGTCAGGCTGCCCATACATCCAGTTACGATAAGTGGATGAACTTCCATCAGACCATTCTTGCCCCCTACAACAATAAAAAAAAACATGTGACTAAACAGCATCAATCAACACTCGGAAACACAGTGAGACAGTAAGAGACCTATGGAGGCCAATCCAGACGCCTTTGTCATTGGACAAACGTTGTATTTCCATGTTTTCCATCTCATTTCGTACACTGGCCAAGTCTGTGTAGCTTTTCCGGCAGTAAAGCTGAGCGTCATACCAGCTCATCTCCTGCTCAACAATAACGAAAGGTTGGCTGGTGTAGGCTGACCCTGAAGAAGGAAGGCAAAGTGATCAGAACGCTGGACATGAATCAGTCAAAGAGGATGAAATCAGATCTGAGACCGTCATAGCAGATGAAGGGGTATGTCAGGGTGCACTGCGCGTCCTCCCACGTTCCTCCACCCGACATCTTCACGCACATCTGGATCCCGGCAAAGTTGTCAGGATGACCTTTACCCCAGTTCCTGTATTCGCTCCCTATGTCTCCATAGTAACTGCTGTCTGCAAACGACCACTGCCAGTTGGTGAGGTTGTCGTACAGACCGATCCAGGCCTTCTCTGTGAAGCCTCCAGTGGAGTCCTGCACCGTGTTCACCAGACGGTTCATGTCTTCAATATCAAATATGGTGGCCAGGTCGGTGTACCGCTCTCTGCAGTACATCTGGGCCTTCATCCAGGGCATGGGGGTGATGATGAAGTGGTACTGAAGAGGCTGGGAGTGCGACACAGCACACAATCCTGTGGATGTAGAACACCTTTTCTTAGCCTTACTGGTTCAAAGTTTGCAGGGAAACTGTTGTGGTTCTTTTTCATGTCCTGATGCTGCATGTTCCTACCTGTGACGAGCAGGAAGACGGACCATCTCCACTTCATCATGTCTGCACAGCTTCTCTTCCAGCAACACAAACAGTTAACTTGTTGCACCTGCTTAAAGTCACACACACACACACACCAGCAACTACTGAGTCCATTTACTTAAGTGCTGCAGTTTTTTTTTGGCAATGTTGATGGAACTTTTCTTTTGGAATTCAACCAGTAAGACTTGTTTTTGTTTGACACATTAAGTTCAGTGAAACAATGACATTTATATCCTTTATAAACATGAGAAGTACTTTTAAACCATTTGCTGTAAAATCCATTAAGATGCAAACTTGATTACATGGGTGCAAAATCTCAGTATTACCGTAAAAGTTTTAAAAAACACTGTAAAATAATTCACTTTAACTTGTGACTTTACAAATTTAAATTAGCTCTAATCGATATCCTTCTGAAGCATGTTTTCACGACAGAAACCATGCAAATCTTTACATTTAAATGAGGTCGTTCAGGCAGAAAGAACAGACCGAACCACAGTTTATCACCTTTAAGCAAAACAGGACGTTAAGGTCTTACCTGAGCTGCTGCTTTGTTGAGCGATTTATCGACTTACACGGCAGAGAACTTAAAGTAATGTCACAAAAGGGGAGGTAAAGCTGCTCACTGCATGCAAATCTGCTGCTCAAATGTTTTTCTCAGCACTAAAGTGACAAGACATGATTTTCCAGAGACAAACAGGTTTTTGGTTGAGAGGCTGAGGCAGCCCGAGGGGATCACAGAGGTCACCCAACAACTATCGAAGCTTTGAGGTGCAAACAATAAAAAAAAAGAAAGGAAAAACAGGTGATGCAAAATTTCAGAGGAAAGTTTGGAACGTCTGAAAGCAACCGGGTCCCACCAAGACAGCCCCATAATGTTTAAAAAAAATGTCTGGCTTTTAGAAAAGTAAATATCTTTAGAAACCCCTTTAAATTTTAGAGCTTTAAATCCTGAAAAAATGATTCAAATGTCTTTGTATTATTGCAGCATTTTCCCCACACACACACACTGTATTTATATGTAAAACTACCACAACATACGGTCTGTATCTTTATCACCATCAGAACCGAAACATCAGGATGAAAAACGAAAAGAGAAAAAGCAGGCCACTGAAAACAAACTACAGTTCCTTTTAATTTTATTACAAAAACAGGATTTCAGAATTAACAGTACAACATCATATCTACTCAGAATAAACAAAAAAAAGGAGGAGGGGGCAAGTGCGAAGGAGATGTTCTGTATCTGTGTGTGTGTGTGTGTGTGTGTGTGTGTGTACAAGTTTACAAACCCTGTAAAAAAAAGAAAGAAATAAGAAAGTTACGTCTGCCCCTTCCCCCTCAAAAAAAAGACACTTTCTTTGTTTTTAAACCACAATTTTAACAAACATTGAAGAAAACAAGAGGAGGAGGAGACGAGGAGGTGAAGAGCGCTGGGGGCGGGGTCATCATTAAGTTTCTGTTTGTATATAAAACACTTGGCAGAGGATATGTCAAGTTCTCTTTTATTATTCTCATTAGTTAAGAAACTTTTATTTGTTTTAAACAGAAAATAAACAAATGCTCGCAATAAAAACCCATTTAAACACACACACACACACACAAAAAGGATGAACCCTGATGGATGGATGGACACAAAAGAGAAAGAATGAGGAAGGAATGAAGAGGGAGACGAGCTAATGAACCAACTGTGGCCGTCCTGCTGAGACGCTTCACTGACCAACAAAATAAGGAGCCTCTACGTCTATGTACACAACATGTGTTCAAGTGTGTGTGTGTGTGTGTGTGTGTGTGAGAAGAGCCAGTTGGGGTAGAAAGGAAAGGGTCAAGGGTCAACTAGGTTTGGCAGTATCAGTATGAGTATGAGTGTGTGTGTGTGTGTGTGTGTGTGTGTGAGAGAGAAACTTAGGACCGTCGCTTCTTCTTGCTGGGTGGAGCTACTGACCGCACCTTCCTCTTCCTGTTGGAGTTGGAGGTGTCCTCGTCCTCATAGTGACTCTCTCTGTCGGCTGGAGGACAAAAATTAGATTTAGAGAAAAGATCAGACATCAAATAATACGTTTTAAAATCACTTTTAAAGTTTCTCCTTCAGTGGCAGAAAGATTCATTTGGCACAAAATGAGGCATAAAAAATGAATTTTATTTGACTAAAACACAGACAGGAAGCTTGAAGCAACAATCTGAGGTGGACGTTTACAGGGTTTTATGAAATAAGGGACGTCTCCCTGTATCTCTGTAGATACGAACCTTTCCTGGCCTCTTCTTCCAGTTCGTCCCAGTCCTTCCCGCTCTCTTCTTCACTTCCCAGTGACGCGCTGTAATCTGCACAACACAGCAAAGCACAGAGAAGTCAGAAACTAGTAATTTTTGCCAATTTTTGACTAAAAATGTGAGTTAAATCATACCAGAGTCTTCCGTCTCTGAGCTGTAATCCTCATCACTGTCTTCTTCTTCCTCCTCTTCTTCATCCGCAGATGGATTGAACGTCTCGTCCTCTATTTCTGACTCTGAGTCTTCCACAGCATCACTTCCCTGAAAAGAAAAACTCCAGATTTAAATCAATGTCACTAAAAAAAAAAAAAAAAAAATCTTTTCTGTGTTTTTTCCTCCTTCGCTGTGCTGAACACACCTCACTCTCTGGGTCCAAGAAGGACCAGCCTCCCTGCTCGAAGAAGCCCTCAGGATCATCGACGATGGTCTTCATGATCTTGGTCCAGTTCAGAGACTGGACTCCCTCTGTGTACTTGATGTCACACGAGCTGAAAAACAAGAAAACAGATGAGAAACCCCTTAAAAAAAAACAAACAAAAAAAAACAAAGAGAGTGTCGTAGACCGGGGTCTTACTTCAGCCACTCCTTGATGGGGTCGAGGGAGTTGACGGGCACGGCGTTGATCATGGTGACCTTCTTGTTGTAGTCCTTGTAGATGATGACCACATCGAAGTTCTTCAGGTGGAACTGCACGCGCTCAAAGTGGACCAACTCCACCTCGTCCAGGGTCACCACGAACGGCGGCTACAGACAGAAAAGACTCGATTGTTTCTATTTCATGAGGTGTTTAATATTATTATTATTATTGTAAATGGTAAGCGCTCACTCACCCATTCAGTAACATTGACAAGAGAACTGGATGTGGGTTGTAGCAGGCAGGTACTCCTGTAGGGGGCGCCCTGGAACCTGCAAACATGAATTACAGTCAGCTTCACCTCGTTCCACAGCGAGGCGCAAATATCAGCCGCTTTACTGACCCCAGGTCTCTGAAGGGAACCTCGAACTCCAGCTCTTCTTTCGTCAGCGTCTCCACCTTCTCGATGAAGTTCTTGAAGGCCGACTTGAGCTTGTGCCTCATCTCGCGCTCCATCTGCTCGGCGTACAGGTCGTCTCGGTCGTGCATGTGCTGGTGTTTGCCCAAATCTGTGGTGATCTCGCCGACCTCGGTGTAGAACTGGACGTCAGTGTGGCGCCGCTTACCGAACATGATGGCGTTCTGGAGGAAAATGGCGAGAACAGAGTTTTAAGGAGGGCAGCTAACTTGCTAAGAGCTACAATAGCTAGCTAACCGGTAGCACATGTCAGCTAGCATGACATTTGGCTTTCAACTTCAACAAGAAAAAAACTATTTTTATTTTCTCATCTGCAGTTTCCCGTTCTTGAGGGTCAAACACACACTACTGCCCCCTGCTGGTGTGGAGAGTGACTTCCTCTCAACAACACTGGCTGACTGTTTACTGCACTCTTTTTGTGGTGTGTTCAAGTAAAAAAAAAAAAATCATCCAGAAACATGGATCAGAAAGCTGAAAAGGTAACACCAAAGAAGCACCTTTAGGTGAAAGTGCAGAACGATGATCATCTCGCCATCACACGGCTGGAAGATGGCGTGTTTGATGTTGTTATAAAGAATGTCCACTTTATCACCGCGGACCGATGTGAAACGGAAACCTGCGGCGAAGGAAGAAAGAGTTTCGAGTTAAATCCAGGTTTAGGTGTCACCCTTTCTCGGCCTCGCTCCGTCTCCTCACCGTTAGTGTGCGCCTCCAGCGAGCCCTGCATCCTCTTCTGTGCGATGTTGGGTCTGATGTAGAGGTCTTTGAGTTTGGGGTTGCTGCGGTTGAGGTTGATGACGAGCGAGTCCTGCTTGACGATGCCCTCCTTCTCCTTCTCCTCGGCTTCTCGCGTTTTGTAGCGCTTCTGCACCTCCTTGATGATGCGGAAGGCGTTCTGCAGGTTGGTGGAGGGAACCGACGTGTCGCCCGGAGCCTTCAGGTTGGACGCTCGATACGTGCTGAGAGGGAGGAAAACCTTTTAGATGACCTTTAAAATCCAGATGTTCTTATATTTATTTTTGTGTCAACACTCACATTTCCTTAACAAAAGTGGCGTCTGGGTTGGGAAAGATGTTTCCTTCCTGTCGGCCCAGAGAGCTGCCGGGAACGTAGAAGTTGATCCTCAGGTAGGTGTAGTCACCTTCTACAGACATACTGATGTTCTGCACCAACAAAACAACCAGACCAATCAGATCACACTGTAAAACACTCATCGTTAATAACATCAGAGGCCTTACCTTGATGGTGGCGATGTGGAACGGCGTGGCGATGCCAAAAACGGGCATGACGACAGTCTCGTATTTTTTGTCGATGTAGATTTTCATTTCCCTGATTTCTCTTTCTCTGGGCATCTGAGACACGTTCTTGTAGGACACGTTGGACTTTTTGGCTCTGAGATATACGAATAAATAGAGAAAAAAAATTCAAATTGCAAATTTTTTACTCAGCATGTCAATTTAAAAACTTTAAAAATGAAATCTGTGAAAACAAAAAATAAATAAAAACCAGCAGATTTATTCAACATAATCAAAAAAAGTCTCCTTGAGCCCACAGCGCCCTCTGCTGGCCTCCGACACTCACTTCTGAATCTGCTGCTCTCCTTTCTGCTCCGTCAGACGTCGCTTTGCTTCTTCGTTCAAATGGTTCGCCAGCTCCTTCTGATGAGCCCGCCTCTTCTCCTCCGCCGTCATCTCATTCTACGATCGACAACGGACAGGATCACACAGAGAAACGGCAGCGAGGAAAGATTTGTGTTTTAAAAAAAGAACACAAAACACGTGCAGAAAACAGACACAGCGTAAGATGGTAAAAAATAAAAACTGAAAGAAATTCACTCAAATAAAAAAAAAAAAATGATTTCCCATCAGCGAGCGGGGTGACCAAACCAGCCAATGAGAATTTAGATAAAAACAACAAATACTTACCTTTCCAAGTAGCTGATAGAGTACAAAGACATTCATACTCTTAGTTATAAACACACAAGCAAATAAAAAAAAAAAAGACCACAGCAGTCACAGACGTCCACACTTACTCTGGTTCTGTCTGCAAGCAGAGCGGCGCTGCGAGCTCCTTTCCCCAGCAGCTCCTCAGCATCGTCGCCATCTTCCTCCTCATCCTCCTCATCGTCATTCTGACAAAACAGAGCAAAATACATTTACAGAGCAGCTCACAGACGCTAATTCAAGCAGAACAAAACTGAATGGGAAAATTCCTATGGTCCATAAATGCATCACGTGTCAGAAAATACACGCATTAGGAAGAAATACTACTAGGAAGCCATGATGAACCCACCATGAACATACACAACACCTGTAGCAACTAAACTATGTTACAACTTTCAGAGAGCAAACGATGCGAGTGAAAGACGCGTACCTTTAAGAAGATTCCCACATTTTTTATCTTTTTCTTGACAGGTGTGAGTATCGTAGCTGCCTCTTCCTGTTGAAAAACAAACCATTCAAGGGTGTTAAACAACATGAACTAAAATCCTGACAACATGAAGGCAACACCATCAAGAAGAAAAAAAAAACCTGCTCACCTCACTGATCTGTATTGTGTCACCAATAAACAAGGCGTACTTCCTCTGCTCCTCTTTCTTGGCGTCTTTATTTACAAGGTCAGAAAAACCCAAACTGATGCTCAGCACCATGCCTGAAGGAGACGGCACAGAGTTAAACTTTGGTACAAATTTAGACGGAAATGAAACGCATTTAAATAAAAATAAAAACCCACCTTTTTTCAGCTTGTACTGATTTTTAGCGTTTAAAACCAGGGAGGCTTCTCTGAACTCAATCCCCATTGCAAAGCTGCAAAAGAAAGCAGACACGTGAAGACGCAGTGTGGAGAAAAGATGGCGTCTGTGCATGCGTTTATGTACCCGAGGTTTTTGGTCAGTTTTGAAACAAGGTCTGGTTTCTCCTTCTTCACGTAATCCAGGACGACGTTGTAGGCGTCGCAGATTTTTACACCTGCGAGATGAAAAAACAAAAAGTTCAACACAAATGTAAATCTGTTTGTTTTTGTTCGATGTCCCTGAACTCACCATGTTTGAGCTCTTTGAGCAGCTCCTCCTCCACCTGCAGAAGGAAGTTGTAGTTGTCTTGCATCTCCTGAGGAGGGTCCACCATTAATGTGCGTACCAGGTTGGAGCAGTACGACTTGTAGCGGATCCCCATGGCGCACGTGATGGCGCCGAAGTGCATGTGGTTCTTATCACTGGAACACAGTTCATTTTTTTTCTCCTTTTAACCACATCGTACACGCGACGCGGCAACTGTTGCTATGGAGACGTGGTTATTATACCTGACAACGCTGAACTTGAGACTGTAGTTTCCACCGCTCTGGATGATGGGAGGGTAACACATCTCCACTGTGGAGGGGTCTGCACCGCCCAGGTACTTCTTCTCCTCGATGGCCTTCTCCACCGACTCGGCCAGCTTACTGTGACGCACTTTCTGTTAGAAAACAGACGGAAATATGGTTTAGAAGCTGCTTTACTGGTGAACAAAGGAGTCCTGACGCTGTAAAATCATGTCAAAATACAGATAAATAAAGCAGATATAACTGAATTGTTGCAATAGAAAGAAAAATCACACAAAAATGGAACTTTTTCTGAAATAAAAACGTGCCAAAAAACAAAAAAATACATAAATTCACATTATTATAAAACCAATAATCCCATAAATTAAATGTTTTTGTCACATGGTCTCCTCACCTCGTCTGCGTCCACGATCTCCATGACCCTCTCCTTGAAGAATTTGGAGTAAACCTCGCTGGTGATGGCCGCCGCTTTCTTCATCAGTCCCAGCTCCCCGTCCTCCTTCACCGCCATCGTGTACGCAACCACAGCGCTGATGTCCACCTGCATACGGACAAAAAGTCTGCCCTGAACCGTCTCACTTACAAACTCCCCGCTTACAGCCGAGACGCTTTCTGACCTTCTCCAAACCCTCCGCTGTGAGCGTGTCGTTCCAGCTCTTCATGTACTCGCCGGGGAACTTGTCCTTGCTGAAGACGCCCACCGTCTTCCCCTCTCTGCTGCCTCTGATCGCCTCGATCATCTTATCGAAGTTAGCTTTGTTGCTTTCATTCTAAAAACAAAAAAAAAAAAAAATCAGAAGTGTGCAGATCAGTTTCTTCCGCAGACGGTCGCACACGTCTCATGTTACCTTTTCTCTGGTGAGCAGCGTGATGGGCGGGACCCCGTTGGCGTTCTCGTTGCCCTTTGTCACAGCCACCTGTTTGAGGAAATCCACCTTCTTCTTACTGGCGAGGAAGATGATTTTTGTGTCACAGAACACCATGATGGTGTCCGTCAGCTCGTACCCAAACAGCCAGGTCTGTGGAGAAAACAAACGCAGTCTAACCAAGCACACAGCAGCGGAGCATCAGCGGCGCCTTCATGCAACACCTCTTACCTGAATGGCCGTGGATTTGGCATACACGATTTCCTCATCCACTCCCACAGACACCACAATGGCATCAACTTTCCCAAACTCATCTTCTCCTTTCTGATAATCAAACAGAGAGAGAAGAAGAAGAAGAAGTCAGTGTGCACCTCAACTTTTATGGACTGTTTAGTTAAAGCTGATGCTACATCATCATTTGTAATAATAATGCTGTAAACACACTTCAGATAAATTAAACTTTTTTTGAAAGAGTCGGCAGAGTGTGAATAAGATTTGCAGAAGCAGCAGGTTCTCATCCTGCACATGCTGCTGGGAAGCAGGCGTTATCCTGATGCTAATTAGCCTGCTAACATTAGCATGTGCACAAGTAAACAAACACGTAGCCAAATGTCACGCACAGTTAGGTGAAGTGTGCCGCTGCCGTCAACACTTTATCACCGTGTATTTGTCACATGTGAGCTGCACGTTTAGCTAGCTGCGCTGATAAAGTGAAGTTTGACGAGCTTTGTTGGCGCGCTAACGTGCTGATGCTAACACGAGCATGTAGCTTAGCTTGAACATGGCTCAGAAGGAAACCTCGTTCAGACGTGGATGAGATTTTTATACTTTGTGTAAAATGAAGCTACTGAAAGTGCGGCCTGTTTGTCTGAGAGGAGGAAGAGGAGGAGGAGGAAGCTCACAGCAGACAACAGTGAACTGACTCGGCTAGAAAAACGCGGCTAACTTTAGCATCTTCCAGCAGATTTGACTTTAAAACACACACACACACACACAGACACACACTCTTCAGGTCGGTCCCTCGTACCTTCCAGTTGCCGTACAGTCTCTTGATCCGGCGGTAATACGCGTCCTTGTCCAGGTTTACCGCCATGGTGACTCCGTCTGCTGCAAACTCCAGCTGCCGGCTTCGCTTCTCAGCAGCAGCAGCAGGAGGCCGGATGGTGATGAAGATGAAGATGAAGATGATGATGATGATCAGAGTCAACTAACAACAGCGCACTTTCTTTCCACGCCTGCTGAGGTCCACACAGCACCACGACGAGATGCTGCTTCTGCTTCTTTCACCACTGAGGCCTCATGTAAAAAAACAAAAAAAAAAAAACAATCAGGTTAAAAATCCTTAAAATGTGTGGTTTTTTTTGTCCCCACACACGATCACACACACCAATCTGTTTTAATTAAGTCCTCCTCTTCCTCTTCCCTTCCTCCCGTGCTGCTCTTCCTCTCCCTCCCCCTCCGACTCTCCACATTTTATAATAAACAATATTTTAAACCATAAAGACTCTTAATTACTCGCACGTTTTTGTTCTTCACAATTGCTCAAATGTTTAAATAAAAATAAATAAAAACTCTTCAACATGATGTACTTATTGCTTCCTTGTTTTTGTGTGACTTTGTGATGTTATTTTGATGTTTCTGTGGCGCATTTAAATGTAATTTACAGAGCTGCATCGCACAACAGCGCCCCCTGTCATCTGTTGACCACGCTGTTCTTTTTCCCGCCATGGTGGGGTTTCCCGCCACCGTCATCAAACACTGCCAGTGACGTAATTCCCGCGATATTTACTGCAGATACGAGATCACGTCAGAAGTTTTCAGTTCTCTGCCGGCTTCTCCTGAGATTAAAAAATAAATATATTTTATATGAGTTTATTACGAATGTAAAAAACTATTTATATTTATATAGGTAGAATACATTTTTATATAATATATAACAATTTTAAGACTAAATCAATAAAATATTTATATAAATAAATCATAAGTAATAAAAAAATAAACTTTTTTTTGGTCCAAAAGTTCTTTCTTCTGTAATAATTCATATTAATACATAATTTAATTGTATTTAATGTATGACA